>JARFIX010000150.1:0-279219 GCA_036346125.1 Lycocerus yunnanus | reverse complement strand
GCACTTTTCCATTTCTGAAAACACTTATATTCCTTTTCATACACCATTCGCGACTTTAGAGGCATTAATTTTCCAACTGCTTTTAACGCCTCTTCTTCCACATCCGATGGCAGATTTTCTTCTTCGTTTTTGATCATTTCTAAATTCGCTTCAGCAAAAAACAGAATGAAACGAAATTTGTAAATAAACTCTAAAGCAACCGATGGAGTTCCAAAGTGTGTTTGATTAAAACTGTCGATAATTCAAATTTATATTTGGGATTTCTTATAAATGTTTTCTTAAAATTGCTATAGAAAAAAATTAAATTCTACACACGACGATAAAGTTTCATTATCGACTCGCGAAAAATAATTTACTCGCGTATAGAAGTCTAGTATAGAAAATAACTATAATTTATCTCATTTGCTTACCAAATGTTTTTTTAATTCTGCATGTTTTTGAAGTTGTGATTTTGTCGTTTTTATCGTCGCCAATATGTTTACCAACGGCAGATTTAAAGGAGGTTTTCCAGTTACAATACTTATAGTAAATTCTGCCTCGTTTACCGGAGCGATAATACTTATAAAATCAAGAATATTAGCGTTGTTTACAAATATGAAAAAACATTCAGGGGATCAGCGTGAGGGTGGCAATGTTGTGACCAGGACAATTTCAAAACAAAATACAGTAATCCCCCCTATAACACGGTAGTTTGGTTCCGCGTTATAAGAGTA
The DNA here is from genome assembly GCA_036346125.1 of Lycocerus yunnanus. NCBI lineage: Eukaryota > Metazoa > Arthropoda > Insecta > Coleoptera > Cantharidae > Lycocerus > Lycocerus yunnanus. The sequence continues at coordinate 278,506 of JARFIX010000150.1, read as the reverse complement.
TTACCGTATAACGCGTTATGTATAAATTATTCACGTTTAACTATTCTCGCTAAATGGGGTTTAAATCGAAATTCGAATAGAACACACGTGCGAAACTAATTATGAACTGTGCAAATCATTATAAATTTCACAGTACAGAAATACAATGTGGGAAATTTCCGCGTTATATGGGGGACTGCCCGTGTTATACGGGGGATTGAAATCGCGTAATATGAAGAAAATGCGTTATAAGAGTACAGTGTTATAGGGGAGATTACTGTATACGTAATAGTAAACTTTTATAGATTAAATTAAAGTGAAAAACGTATTTTTGCCTACATTTCTATAATATTTTTATATTTTCTTGGGGTTGGCAAAATATAAGTTTTACAAATGCGCCTTTCACTCAAGTGGCAGCCCTGAAAACATTAATCCCGGTTTTACAAAAGGTAATAATATACATTTTACACCAATTTATAATTTTTATAATTTATCCCAATCAAAACCGTTTATTAGTACTAATAATGTTTTCCATTAAGGTGTAAAATTTAATCATTTATTCAATCAACAATAAATCATAGTTAATCATAAATTAAATTTTAATTATCTTTGTAAAACCCGCTAAAAAAGAAACAAAAGCCCTTACCAATTTTTCTGTCGAAAATCTATCTAAAATTTCTTTCAATTCTATTGAGTACGAGTGAATTTCCACCCAGCGTCAAAGTGGTGATAATTTAAATCAGCGGTGGGCTTATTTAAATTATCTATATTATCGACACCGATCAGCTGTCAGCTACGTTACGATGAACGTTGAATGTAAATAGTGACATAATAATAGTGTTTTATCATTCATACAGGGTCAATTATTGCAACACAACATTAACGTAAATATTATGTCGAAAGTGAAAGGACCACGAGTGATGTTCAAGGTGTCCGCATAGGGTCGCGGTTTTATCATATTCTCTCGGACTCTATAGTTTGTAGCTAAAATAAAAGAGACGTTTTTGTCATAATATCTTTTGCATTGGAACTAAAATATTGACAAATTTGTGAATACCAACCAATCACGTTTCAAGATTGTATTTTAAATAAAAAAAAGGAATTTTTTGCAAATGAACATCATGAAAAGGGAAACCTTTAAAATAAATAATTAATTATACAATATAAATAATTATAATTTATATATAATTTATTTATATACAATACTAGCGACCCGCCCCGGCTTCGCACGGGTGCAATGCTGATACTAAATTAAATACACTACATAAAAACTATGAACGTTGTATATAAAAACATAGCGGCCCGCTCCGACTTTGCACGGGCATAAAATATATATGCCTATGTCACTCAATGAAAACATGATTAAAATCGATCCAGTATTTTTGATTCATTCATTACTGCCCTTGGCCTGCACGCATTAAATTTGGAGTAAAACAATTCCTCTTTCCCTATACTTACTATGAAGATTTCCTGCTATCTTTGGAATATCTAAATTCATACAATTTTTATTACATTACACATTTACACACGGGTTTTTATCAAGTACTGTTATTTTCCTCGCTAGAGAGCTCCGATAATAAACGCGTCCGATTGCTGCTAAATTCAAAGTGCTATAGGGAGAACCGCGGCCTCCGACGCGCTATTTATAGGCATGCCTCCCCGCAATGCCCCGTCCGACCGGTACCGCCCGCCGCAAACGCAAATTTTAAATTTGTAATATCTCCGAAAATATTTGTTTAATTTACATGCTGTAAGGAACCATATTGATCTATATTAATTGCACACTGTATTAAAGGTACTTAATTCGATAAGGATTAATGCCGTATTGCTTAAAATAGCTTCGTAAATAAGCCATTTTTTCACGTAAAAAGTAAACAATAAAAATGGTTAATGTGGGTTATCCCTAAAAGATAAACATATACCATCGCGGACTTTTTTGTAGACCTTTTTATGGTGTACAATACTGTAGTACATTAATTTGATCTAACTCGTAGGGTTTAGGCAGCGTTTTTGCTAAATTGCTAAATAAGCCCAAAAAATTACGACATCACGTTAGAAACCTCTAAAATTAGCAATGTTGCCTTAGTATATGATGCATGTATTATACATATAAACCTTCCTCTTGAATCACTCTATCTATTGGAAAAAACCGCATCAAAATCCGTTGCGTAGTTTTAAAGATTTAAGCGCACATAGGGATATAGGGACAGAAAAGGCGACTTTGTTTTATACTATGTAGTGAATTTATATTTAAAGATACGACAATTGAAATTAAAATATGCAATCCAAAACAATCGGATAACCACATCTTTGCAATACACGAAGAACCCCCATTGATTCCCACATGGGACAGAGAGCTAATAAAACGAGAACAGAAAGAGGACGGATTTTGCAAACAAATCACGCAAGTCATTGCCCATGACGAAGACTTCCCCTACTATTTAGATGATGACGATATATTGTACAAAACTGACCACTCGACGGGACGAGATTTATTAGTTATTCCAAAAACCTTCATAAACAAGGCGATTCACGACTTCCACGATCTACCCTTGCTGGACATCCCGGCCAACTCAGAACTTTAAATTTTATCCAAAGTAAACTATATTGGCCAAATATGAGACGAGATATTATCAAATACGTAATGTCGTGCAACACATGTAACAGGCGGAAAACATCACCTCATTTTAAACCGGCTTCTCTTCAAGATTTCCCGGAAATTTCCGAACCCTTCGAGCGGACTGCAATGGATATTGTGGGTCCTTTTATCACTTCTGATAACGGCAACAAATATATTGTAACATTTCAAGATCATTTCACTAAATACCCTGAAGCCATCCCCCGTCCCCGACCAATCGGCCGAAACCATAGCCCGAGTTTTTGTCACACAAGTCATCGCCAGACATGGAACCCCAAAACAACTATTAACTGATAGAGACGCGAATTTCGTATCTAAACTTTTTGAAGAAGTATGTAAATCCTTACAGATAGACAAAATTCAAACTACCGCCTACCACCCTCAATCGAATGGAGTGATTGAACGCAGTCACCGTGTATTTAAAGACATATTTGCTTCCTACATCTCTGAGTCGCAACGCGACTGGGACAGCTGGGTACCGTATGTACTAATGGCCTATCGATCACACGTACATAGTTCCACGGGTTACTCCCCATACTTCCTGATACACGGTAGAGATATGGTTTTACCCTTCGACGATATTTTAAAGGCAAATAAAATCAGATATGACGTGAGTACCAATTACGCTTCCGAAATGATGTCCAAATTAAATAAAGCATTTTTGCACGTAAAAGAAACAATGTCAAAAAGCAGTGAAAACCGCGCTCGAAATTTTAATAAAAACAGTAAAGAACGCGAGTTTAAAATTAGCGACCTTGTATATTTGTACGATCCAGCGAGTAAAATAGGAATTTCAAAAAAATTAACTCTACCATGGGTCGGCCCTTACCGAATTACAAAAGTGATTGGACCCGTGACGTACGGCATTCGGAAAGTAGGGACGAGACAAGACCAAACGGTGCATATAAACCGACTAAAGCCTTTTCTCGGTAAATACGTAGACCCTAACAATGAAATTAATAACGTACCCCCGCGTAGACAAAACGCGGACAGCGACGAGTACGAACTACTTCCAGAGCAAGAGCAACCTCTTCTCAACGCCATACCGTTTTACCTACCCCCTACGCGCCGTTCAAACAAAATTATCGATCAATTAGACCCCAAATCGGATAACGAACCCGAAATAAACTCCAACCCGCTGGAAACCAATGAAAATATTGAACAACCCGCGGAAATACAAGAGGAAAAATTAAGTTCACCGATTGTTGAACCCCCATGCTTAAGTACTGCTCTACAATCAGAAGTCGATGCGGAAAGAATCACTGTAACCCCCCTATTGAACCCGCAACGAGAAGAAGAACCTAGGCGATCCGAAAGAATTCGCAAAAGGAACTTGTTACCTGAATTCTCTTTTATTACTAACAACTACCTTTTCACCTTTAATAATAATTTAGAACAGTTTACTGCAACTTTCCCGATCAATGATGATAATTTTTTTTTAATGTCATAACATTTTTTCTTACATAACATTAAATATCCTTTGTACGATATTAATTTTTTTGCAAACATCCACTATTCTTGTTTTTTTTTACACTAAATATGAAAATTAATTAATTAAAAAAATTAAGGGTAATTCAACATGAGTACCTGCATATTAACAAAGTAAAAAAAAAATATGATCCAAACAAAATTTTTTCTTTTCGCGCTGCATGCGAAAACAAATTAATTTAGTTTGAGATGATGTCTGTATTTAGAAAATAAAGCCGAACAAATTAACAGGTGTAATATAAAAAAAACAACAATTACAATAGTTATAATCGGCATTTTAAATAATTATCAGTACTTTTAAACTTATAAAATACTAGCTGGATACCCGGCTTCGCCCGGGGTCTCATTAAAAATAAAATACTTTGCTTTTGTCTGAAGTATTTTGATTTTGCAGGGTTTTCTTCTCCAGTATTTCAGAACGGTTTCCAGTCTTGCTTCCCGTTGTCCTTTGGTTGCTATAACTTGATTTATTTTTACGAAATGAAATCACTTATAATAGTGTAGGTACTGAATGTGAATATACCAACGTAAAATTACCATATATCAATTACAGGTATTGGCGATGGGAATCTCGTTAATCCATTCATGTGCGTTTGCAATTTTTCCATTTTTTTTAAATTAAGCTTTGCGGTCCCGGTTTTTAGTGGAAAACCTCTTTAGGGTCCTAGAGAGTAACTGTGCAAAATTTGGTTGGGATCGGTCGAACGGTTTAGGAGTTATTAAAAGACGAACAAACAAACAAACATTCAATTTTATAATAGATACAAAAATACAAAATATAATAAAATACAAATGACAACAATTTTTAAGGCAATTTATTTTATAGCCTATGCATAAGAAAACTAGTGGAAAAATTGTCCAGCAACAGTTTTTACAGATCAACAATAGCACTACCAAAAATCATTACAAAATGTATCACAAAAATTACAAATGTAATAAAATTCAAAGTTACAACAATTTTTAAGGCAATTTATTTTCTTTTAGTTTTACGACTTAGTTGTTCTTCATCAGCCATTTTTCGCTGGAAATCTCCTACAATAGTTTTAGCCTTGGTTAATACAGGCAAAGCGTTCGTTATTAATTGATCCCATGCGTGGCAGTATTCTAAAACAAAAATCGTTTAAAGCTTCCAAAATAGCCTATGCATAAGAAAACTAGTGGAAAAATTGTCCAGCAACAGTTTTTACAGATCAACAATAGCACTACCAAAAATCATTACAAAATGTATCACAAAATTACGCAAAAAATTGAAATATTCTAGCTCGTGTTTTCTTGTTTTATCAATATGGGGCTAAAAGTACTGAAATTTCTTCTCATTCTTTTGGAAAAAGTCTCATCTTCATGAAGAAGTTTTTGCAAGGAGGGAAAGAGGCTGCAACTTGATTATCTATTCAGTGGTACCTCGGGTTACAAACAAATGACAATCATATTTGACCTTAATTATAAATTGAAAAATACTCTTATTGGCTAAATTTTTCGGATAACTTAAATTATGAAATCAAATTTTCTCACAAATCGAGTTCCACTGTATTCACTCACTAGGAGGTCATGGCAGCCAATAAGCCACCTGACCTGCTAGTTTTTATAAAGAGAAAGGCTCAGTTGTAATTACACACCAAATAATATTAACTCTGAGATTTGTCCCCTTTTCATTATAAAATTCAATTTTGATTAAAGGAATGGCTTAACAAAATTTTTAATATCTTTCCGGTTCGTCGAAATTACCATTTGAAGTCTTACATGCAAATAAATCCATTCTTACCATTCCTGAAAATGACCCAATCATAGAAACGTTGTTAAATTCAAACAAAGCATTCTTAACTTAAGGAGATATACACCTAGGAGCCGGAAAAAGGTCATTTTGTGAATTTTTCCAAGAAAACTATTTGAAATTTTGGATTGTGAGTTTGACTATCTATAAGTATACACATTCAGGAATATTTATAATTTTTTATTTAAAATATCAAAAATAAACAAGGATATTGTACGATCCTTGGAGCATCGTAAAAAAATTTGCGTTAACGGTAACCACTGGCGTTTCTTCAAAAATTATCTGAGAAAAGCAAAACAAAAAAATTATTAAATTAGATACTATAATCTAGTACTTGTCATAGCCGATTTTGAAAATATTGATTTATGACAAAATAGGAGACGTTTGAACATAAAAGTCATTTTAGACCAAGAATTAGTAATTACTTTGCCTATAAAGCAAAAACTAAGTAACGAAAAGAAAAAATCCTATGACAAGTACTAGATAATGGTGTGTAGAATAACCACAAAAAAATTCAACGCAATCGGTTCATTGGTTTTCTTGCAATTTTGGGTACCGATTTGAAAACGTAGTTTTGAGTAAAACGCGTTTGAAAATTTGAGAATGAATAAATCATGAAATTTGTTAATTTACATGGAATCATTAATACCAGGCCCATAGTGTAAATCTTCTACGGTCGACGAAATGTTCATCTGTGATACGGATTTTCGGTGGAAAGTGGAAAAAAAATATTCGTGAGTAACATTTCTAGTTCTTGCATTTTCTGCAGAACACATGCAGCAGTAGTAATTTCTATAGCGTTTTGATCCGTATTCGTATTAATAAAACAAAGTCTTGTCCATCTTCCGTTTGTTAAAATTATTGTGAAAATAAGTATAATACAAATTAATTGTAATGACAATGGCGATTTCTATTTCGCTGTATATTTTTAAAATATTCAACGGAACAGCTTGAATTTTCTTTACCGCCAACAGGTAACTATGTAGATTCTAAAAATTAAAAAAAAATTGTAAAATATTTTATAGTTTAGGAAAACTCTTCGCTATCGTCAAAGGCTGATTTGCCTATCTTACGCCTCGAGTGGAAGTGAGTGCACAATAGTATCATGAGTATTCTACTAGGCCCTTCTTAATTATGTTAGTCTTAATAATAACAATAACTTACAAGTTTGCTGGTCGTAGCAGAATTCATCGCTGAACATTTAGGGTAATATTTTTTGGAGTTGGAGTAACCGATTTCGAGGAATAGTGTTTAAGAACAACCAGCATCAAAAGAATAGAACTTTCTGTTTTTGGCGTCAAAATGCTGCTTCCCGTTCACTTGCATAACCGACCCTTAGGTTTAATTTATAAGAATAAATAACATCAAAAGTTTATTACTTACACGTGAAGTAGCACAATGCGCTTTCAGAGCAAAAACTCATCTTTTCTGCTGATGTTCGGCAGGCGAGGCACGTGAGGATCAGCAGGGAGCTTAATCGTCGGAATTTTTTTATTAATAAACAATTAAGCAGTGCATATAAAGCAGTTACTAAAAAGCGATAATACAATGGCACTAAAAACAAACACTATTGCCAACTGTAAATTGAAAAACTATTGACATAATTTATTATTTTATAATACAATAAAAAGGCTTCAGTGCAATTAAATGTTTGTCGTTGTATATATAACTGGTTGAAATGAAAAATTGTTAATTTATGAAGAATGTTTTAATTTGCGCCTTCGGTACATACATGAAATCAAAGTTATATTAATTGAAGAACCCAACAGAGTTTGAAAGATTTTTTCAATGTTTTGCTTATATTCTACTTGGAAGATGAAAATTTAATATGATTGTAAGAAATTGCTCTAACGTCAGTTGTACCTGGCTCTTCAATCTTATTTCCAGGCCGAATTGATTTATAAAACTAAGTTTAAAAAAAATTATGTTGAAGATATTCAACTTCATTGTTGAAATTAAATTATTATTGTTACTAAAGGGAACCATGCACCATCTTCTCATTTAAAGCTAATGCTGCCAAGAACATTTTCTTACAAATTTGAAATTTTGGGGTATTCAGCCTCAAATGATAAATGAATGAACCGTGTCTTGTGGATGGTTCTCTAACATAGCATCTCTTTGTTAGCTGATATAAAACCGAACTTAAAACATACGCTTTCTTTTGTGTCCAATCCATCTCCCAAAATGTGTTAAGTATTTGGTTAATAAATGCTCGTCCTGACGTAGTTGCCTCCGATCGATCTTGCGATCGAGCGTAGCCGCAATTACGTAAACAAAGGGAAAAAAATATCCATAGAGAAGAGCTAATGGTGGAGTGGCAGTCTCGCTGGTTAACAACAGGAAAAGGTGCGTAGACCCGCAGGTTAATCTTCTCGATCTCAAAGTTGATACAGCGCACGCACGGCGAGCTGTCATTCCACCTCACACATACGATGACGTGGCATGGATGTTTTGGCAGCTACCTGTTGAGGATCCGCAGGGCCATGTCACCCACGTGCAACTACTGAGCGGGGGAGGGCACTCCGGAAAACACGATTTTCCAGTGCCCGGAGTGGCGAACATAGCGAGAGGAAGTGCGATTCACACTAACTCCAGAAAATTTTGTGAACGAACTCATGGCATCAGAGGAAAGCTGGCAAAGCATCCAGAGGATGATTGAGAAGATCTTGAGGAAAAAGGAAGCAGACGAAAGATCGAGACAAAGCAAGCCGTCAACAACACAACGGCAAAAAAACCATGAAGAAAAGAGCCTCGAATGGGCGAAGTCCTCAAAAGGAGAAAAATGGCGAGTAGAAGTTGCGACTTGTCCTCGGTAAATGATAAAAAAAGAAATTACAGCGGTAAGGAGTAATGCTAAAAGCGGAACACTTGCATACAGCGTGACATACTATCAAGAGCGACACAATACCAAGGGAGGTGTTTTTAATCTGTAAGAGTGTGACATACCCGCATTACTGCGGAAACCATGAGAATTTTCACCTCTTTATGCAAAAGAAAGTTGATCGCTTACGCACTGTAAAGTGTGTGGCACTCGAAGAAGAATATAAAAATAAAGTAAAGCGTACTGGCTAAAGGTCAACCGTTACTATTGAAACTGGACACAAACCAGCTACAAGAGCAATTCCAAAAAGCGGCGTGTCGTTTGATAGATACTCAGAAGATTCCTGGAAGGGGGAAGAACTATGGAGGTAGTGCAGAGACAAATAAAATTAACTAGGAAGACCCGTTCGGTATTACATGGCGTTCACTTAGCTACTGTTTACGACCTTTGTCATTACAAACTGTAATTCGCATAAATGTGGCATCGATTGCAGATGTAATCGTGAATTTGTGTATGATTCAGTGGAATATGAATATTTTTCTGACAAATTAGAATTGTTGTTAAAATAATTTTGAGTGGGGTTGCAAGTTTTGGGTAATCTTTCGAAATAAAACACAGTTGCACTTCTTGCAGAGTAAAGTTTATATACTTTTGGCGACCGGTTTCAACCTTTTAACAGGTCATCATCAGGCCATCTAAAATACAAAATAAAATAAGAACAAAATTAGATATCCAACACTTTGAGGTTGGAGGGTGGTATTGTTCTTACGTGTCAGATGGATGGGGGTGTTTGAAGCATCCGTTGTCGTTGGTTCATAAGCGTATCAGTATCAAAGAAATTGCAATATTACAAGTCAAAATCAAATTTACTACAAAATGAAGCAGAACGAACGAACTGTCATTAATATTTTTATTTTCAAGCGCGCATGCGGTTATGTGTATTGGTTGGCCTCGTTTTTAAATGACATAAACAGTGGCGTACCCGCCGTGTCTTGTACCAGGTTAAGTAGGTTGTCATTTGTCTCTCTCTCTAACTCTGTTCTTGTACTTCCTAATTTCGAAGTTCTCCATTAATTTCCTCTTCCAGATGTTATTTTCCTGTCCGTATTTGTGTGTTCCTTAATTCTTGTGGCGATGTCTCTGCCTGTTTCTCCGATGTAAGTGGCGTCGCACTCGTTGCAGAAAATCTGGTAAACTCCGCTTTTTTGGTCTTTTGGCATTATGGTTTTTGTATTGCTGATTTTGTCTTTTAGTTTACTTTTGGGTTTTGACACTAGCCTGATGTTATTGTTGCTGAAAATGTTCTTGAGTTTTTCATTAATGTGGCCCTGGTAGGCTATGGCTCGAAATTTTCTTTATCCTTTTCCTGTTGGTGTTATGAAAGTAATGATGTTCTTCTTGGTTTTTTGTCTTGCCAACATTTTATCTATCATGGTATGGGGATAACCGTTCAATTGGGCTGTAAGTTTTATAGTGTTTAATTCCTTTTCGTAGTTGTTCTTGGATAGTGGAGTGTTAATTAATCTGTCAATATAATATTTAAATGCCGCTGTTTTTGGGTGTATGTTTGTGCGGAATCAGATGGAATAAGTGCCCCGCAATGGGTTGGCTTTCTATAAATGTTTCATTCGATTTTCCTCATTCCATGATATGTTATATTCAAGAAAATTAATTTCTTTGTTAGTTGGATTTTCCAGTGTAAAATTTATATTAGGGTGGATATTATTTATGTGATTAAGAAACATCTCTATTTCGCCTTCTGTGCCATTCCAGAGGCAGAGGACATCGTCAACGTACCTGGTCCAGCCTCCTATTTTATTGGATAGAGGTGTTAGCATAATTTCTTGTTCGAGTTTATCCATAAAGAATTCGGCCATAATGGTGGTAATTGGTGATCTCATGGGGAGGTCGTCTGCCATTCTATAGTTTTTTTGGTTGAAGTTGAAGAAGTTTTGGAGTGTAATGACCTTTATTAGTTCGGTGAGGTCATTTGCTTCTTCTTTTTTAATGCCTTTACTAGTGAGGAATTCGTTGATAATTAGGGTTGTTTCTGCTGTTGGTATGTTGGTAAACAGGCTAACTACGTCGAAAGACACCAATTTCCCTCCGGGTTCCCATTTGTATTTCTTTGTTTCTTCAATAATGCTCTTTGTGTTATTAATGCTGTATTTGACCCTGAAGCTGAATTCTTTGGTAAGTATGGAATTCAATAACTTTGCCAGTGTGCAGGAGGGGGTGTTGCGACTGGTAATGATGGGTCTAACGGGTGGCTTTCCTTGTGCAACTTTGGCATAGCAACTATGGTAAAGATAGCAACCATTGCTAAGATTGCGGTATCGTCAGCAAAGATAGCAGTCATGCACCTTGAATTTGTTGGTAAATCTGCGGTGCACATATAGGTTGCTTTATAGGATTTAGACGGGCCAAAATTATTTTACAGTGTATTTTGACCTTAAATCATATATCATATTGTAAAATATTGCCCTTTATAAAATTAGCATATTTCCCCGCCAAAAAGTGGAATAAAATAATAAATGAAAGATAAAATCTTAAAAATTATGTTTAAGGTGGCAAATACCAATGTTATTTGGCCATAAGAACAAACCACAATTAAAAACCGAGTATATATAACGTACCGTGCTCAAATTTGCAACATGATATATTGTCGATCATCAAATCATTACAAAAAGGAAAAAATCTTTTAATTTTGTTTTTTTAATATACTTTTTCTCAAAAATATACTTGAATCATTATGCATGTTAAAAAAAATTTGGTAGTAAAACGATTCAAGTGCAATTACTGCCCGAAAATAAACTTTATTTCTAAAAACATAGGTAATTTTTATAACAAAATTTCTTATTCATGATCTGAATTTAATATTACGTTGCTATGTTCATAATTTTCTTCGTCTGAATCAACTGATCTTGGTTGGGGTTGATCTAAATCAGGCTCTTTTTTGGCTCAATGTCTCATGGTCTGGGCTTGTTTTTTTTCCTGTTTTTGTTGATGCTTCTCCATGGTGATTTATACATTCATAAAAGGTGTGGTGAATCGGCGGAATGTAATCCAATAAGGTAAGTAAGTTGTACTTGGCGGCTTTAATTTTAATTGAAGTGGCATTCAAAGGCTTTACTATCAAAAACTTAAAAGATGGACGCCCAATTTGTGAGGTTGCCATCAAGCAACTATAAAACTCGACATAAATATTTAGGGTACTTTTGTATCTAAACGATAGTCTTTCACTTTTGTAATAAGCGAATCAAGAAATTTCTCTCCATTTTAAGGGGTGACATACTTCATACAATAAAAACAACCGTTAACTTAGAAGTAAAATGGTTCAAGTGCACTTGAACCGTTTTACAACAGACTTTATTAGTGAATATTTTGATATGTTTTTAAAGACTACAGTAAAAGGCACCAGGGGACGTAAAATTTACTTGAATCATTTTACCTCCAAGTTAGGATACCCTTTAGGTATAATATTCTGCATTTACATCATTTCTTGAAAAAATCCACTTAAACCCTTTTACTTCTAAGCCCCTCAATTACAAGTAAAAAACATTTATAGTTAATGCATAAATAAATAAACAAAACATGCCTGCGGAACGGTTCAGTTCTTTTATTTATTGTAGTGAAAATAGTAAAGTAATCATGCTGTATTAACAGTATGTTATTACAAATTATCTATTTGAGAGTTTGCAGTTTAAAAATCTGTTATTAACCTCATTAGTAACGAAATTAATCGTGGTTCTTCTAATCCCTATCCTGCTTATGCTATTTGCAGTTTGGAAAATGTTTCATAGATGGCACGCGCATTTGTACAGTATATTATCTTATTTTATGTCGAAAACATTTACAATTTAAGTTGTCAATGTAAGCATTTTTTGTGCTTAAAACTATTTTCTGAATAGGTAAGCGGAAAAAAAAAGTACGAACTAATACAGGCGTCAATAAATTTTGCTGCTTGCATTATCTAGTGATCAATCGATATCAGAGTCATCTACCAGTAGTGTTTGAAAATAATTGATACTATTTGCCACCTTAATAAGAAACTTTACGAACAAAAAAATATTCTAGGTACAGATTAATAATATAGGTGCAAATACATAATTATTTTAGGATTATTCATTTATGGATAAATCTTAATGCGTGTCTGAAATATGGGATTGGGATTCGGTATTGGGGTCAGACGGTAGTAACATATTAATTGTTTCAGGGCTAAATAATCTTGGTTTGATTCCTTTTTTTTTGTTTTATACTATTTAATAGCGGATCTGAACTTAGTAATGGTCTATTGTATACATTTATAATGTTTCTTCAAGACGCTTGGCCAGCGTGGTGTTTTATGGCTAAATACTCCCCAATAGGGAAGGCCTATATCCAGCAGTGGATGGAAACAGGCATATAGTGACTACAGTGATAATGTTTACATTCCTCCCTCGAGAACTTTCTTAGGTACTTTTTACGACATAACCGAAAGTGTTTATTTCTGGCTTCAACTACCTCTTGTTTTTGAGTTTAACTAAGCACACTTGGTTTTAAAAAATACTGATATATGGGTTTTAGACCAGTTTTCTTTCACTGATGTTTTAAAGTATGCAAATCTTTGTTTAAATTACTTATAACGTATGGTGAATAAAATACGAACAAGTGTAAAATTAACAAAAACATGTGCAAAAGAAAATTATTTTAAATTAAGTTTTATTTATTTTTAATGCTTCTATGTTAAAGAACACTTACAAAAAAAATTGGCTCCGTCGCGATTTATTTTCCTAATTTTTTTTGGTAGTTCACTCATTGACCTCTGAATACCCTTTGTATTTATGGGTTTTAGCTCCTTTTTTATTTATAGAATTAAGGAATCAACATTTTTAGCTCTGTATCCGTTTTCGTAAACTTTTCTTTTTAGATTAGCCCAAAAAGTTTCAATAGATCGCAATTGTGGAACATTTGGGAGGTTCATTTTCTTTGGCTCAAGTTCTATTTTTTTATTCTTCAAGTTCTCTATTGTGGATTTCGCGTTATGTGAGAACGCCAAATCCGGCCAAAAAATTATTTTTCCTTTTTAATGATATTTTTCGATAAAATTGCTAAATTCTGGAATACATTTTTCGTTGAAACTTGGGCATTCATAGCTAACCACCTTTAAAAAACTGTTCGCTAACACCACGTTCGCTTATGGCTAACCACAGCAAAACTTTTCCTGGAAACTTTGCCTTACAAATAAATTTAGCTTTTTTGGTTTCTTTGTGACTGGAAAACTCAAAATAATGTTTTGGCTGCCATTCATTACCTTCCACGGTAAAATATGAGTCGTCATCCTTCACGCATTTGTACTCTGATGAGCAAGAAAAGTAATTTCTGGACAGCTCGCGTAACCTGCAATTATACTCTTCTGTTGTGTTTCAGCAGTAAATGGTGCTATTTTTTCTTCTTTTCTGGACTCCCATCGATTCTAAATATTTCTTAATTGTGTTTTGTCAAAATTATATTTCTTACCCAATTGGCGATAAAATTTACACTGCAACCTGCTGTTTCACTTTTTAGTTTGAACCGAACTTTAGAGTCCTGCAAACTACATTTCCAACCTAATCCACATTTTCTTTCAATTAATTTATTATTCTTAAATAAGTTTATTGTCGTTTAGATAAACTTTTTTTGAAACCCATATCCTTAAAATGCCTAAAAATTTCTTTTTAGTTTTGTTTGGATTTTTTTCACAAAATTTACAAATTAATTTGTGGCGGTTTAGCATGTTTAGTGTCATTTTTACAACTAATTTTTAACTGACCAGAGCAATCTTAGTTTTGTTTTTATAAGGAGACAGTACAGTTAACTTTACCGTGATTTTGTTTTTGTAAGAGTATGGTGTCGTTTTTTAATAACAGTGTTGTACGTGTTTGTATTTTATTCACCATACGTTATTATCTGGTGTGTCACCAGAACAGGAAAACGCAGGTGATTTTCCCGATATTTAAATTTTTGATCCAAATTAAGCAAATCTTGCTGTTGCATGTGATCATAAAGACATTTACAACTCACTATTTTTGTACCCAATATACCAGGTGTATCTAAAACAACAGAAATTGCATTTGATTTCATTTGAAATAAAAGTTAATAATTTTTTTTAATGTGATGTCATCTAAATAAAAAAAAAGCCCATATACTATAATTTGGTCATCCGCAGCATTAGCCTAATATATGAAGTATACAATAACAAGCATTACCCGAGCGGAGGAGATAATATAACAAAATGTCTTTTAAAGATGGAAATTAAGTAAAAATTTTATTACAAAATAAGTTTTTTTGAAGTTCTGCAAATAATATAAATTTACGTTAAAAATCGTTTCAACATATCAAGAAATATTGATTCGTTCTTAAGTTACTCGAATCTATCACAATCACTTCAAAAGATTAAGTGGACAACACAAAATTTCTCTTTGTTTAAATGTGGATACTGAGAGCGTTGAGAATAAGATGTGAATTTTTCGAAGACGACCAATTACCATTAATAAACACGACGACGATTAATAAACAGATACAATAACATATTATAATTTATATTTATTTTATAAACAATAAAATATAATTACCGCCATTTTTAACACAGCTACCAACTGTGTACACAAAAATATTCAATGGAAATATGAGCGTTGACTAACTTCCTGGTTCTTATTGCTGGGACTATTTTCTCTCGCGTATTAAAATGGCAAAAAGTTTGCCAAACTACGACTAATTACATCGAACCGATCATTTGACCTTGACCGAAATTGACAAATCAGGTTCGATTACCGTTGCAATAACCGTTAGAGTTTTGGTGCATTACATCGTAGCATTAAAAGTGTTCGGTTTAATTTTTAACGCGAGTGTTTATTCAAAATATCGATTTTTTGTTTTACTATTATTTTATATTAGTTATTTCTTTATATTTCTACATGTACGGTATTACATCTTGAATATACAAAAAAATACATTTTTTTTCAAATTTAGTATTGTATATAACGAAACCTGAATTTTGGTGTAATATTTATCTTTAGTTTTTAATAATATACAATTATCATTATCATGGAAGACCAAGTATGAAGCATTTGATATTTTTCTCCCGTTGCAGAATTGGCTTATTTTTTCAAGAGAATGGACATTTTATCTCTTAAAGTGCTTTTTCTTTAACGATGACTCCATCAAGATTTGCTGCTAAAAACGGTTGCTTTCGGTTTATTACTAATAATACCATGCCGACATGTAATCCAGTTTCCACACAAAAGGATTCACTTGCAAAAGGCTCCATTTATATTTCATAATTCATGGCCTCGTTCATTCTTTCATCAGATATATCTTTTAAACATATTAATGGCAATGTATAAAAATCGGCCCTTCTTGTATTAATGCGATGAGTTTTGCTGTACACATGATTCGTGTCTCTTCCCTTCCATAACAATAGCGCATTCAGCTGCACTTCTCCTTCAGACTCTAAGTATGTACTGATTAAATGGACAATCAATATTCGTTATATCCGGTACATTTTCAATATATTTAAATTTATAATCTACATTTAGATCTATTTGAGATTTGTTGCAGGAGACTGTCTTTCTTGTACCTACCACACTGCGCTTGACTAGGGTATTTCCAAGATCGTGGTTCGTCAGTTTTTGATAATGTGCACTTATAATCACAAATACAAACAGCCGCAATATGTTTGCATCTTTGAATCGATAAACCAGCTTTGCAAGCGCACTACGGTCCCCAACTCAGTTGTACCTGGATCTTCAAGGTCCAGGCCGAATTGATTTATAAAACTTGCAGTTTTCACCAAGTTTTAGTGAAATTATGTTGAAGATATTCAACTTTATTTCGTTATTATTTCTTCTTTGTAGAACTGTTCATTACTGATCTTGACCAGACCGAGTATTCTTCACATTATTTTGTCTTTGTCAGCCACATTTTCTCCGTTCCAAACACCAGAACCGGTCTTATCAGTACTCTGTACATTTTTATTTATGTGCTTTTACCAATTCACCTACTTTTCAGGAGTCCTAGAATGGCATAATACGCTCTATTACCAGCTATTATTCTCTCTTTAATGACATCTTCTCTATCGTTTGTGTTATTCAGTTGTAGGCCCAAGTATCTAAATGCTCGCACTTCATCGAATTTGTAGCCTTCCATGTGTTCCCCTTCTATGGGTTCGTTTTTCTTTCTATGGTAGTTCATGAACTATATATATCGATGGCCAAATGCTTACATGTCGCAATCACAAAGGTGATAAACCAATAGCTAGGTGAACGCCATGTACATCGTGCAATGCTCCAAGAACATTTCGAGCGAGTGACACCGAACGGGTTAAGGTAATTTTGCAACATGTTGCAATAACAAAGGTGGTAACCAGTAGCTAGGTGAACGCCATGTACATCGTGCAATGCTCCAAGAACATTTGGAGCGAGTGACACCGAACGGGTTAAGGTAATGTTGCAACATGTCACAATCACAAAGGTGGTAACCAGTAGCTAGGTGAACTGCATGTAGATCGTGCAATGCTCCAAGAACATTTCGAGCAAGTGTCAACGAACCGGTCTACCGGGTATCTATCCAACGACACGCCGCTTTTTGGAATTATGCCAACTTTCAATAGTAACGGTTGGCCTTTTGCCTGTATGCTTTATTGTACCATCGGTAGATACTTGAGGAGTTTCTAAGAGCAAATCGTCATGAATATTTAAACTGCTTGTGCTAGCAGTTACTCCATCCATTTTTTTATATACAAATTAGCTACATTTTTAACACATTTTGTGTATAGTTTAATTGTGGTTTTACATTAGCTAACAATGCTATGTTTAACGACCATACAGAAAACATGGTTTATTTATTTATCATTTGAGGCTGAATACCACAAAATTTACGGTCTGTGAGATAAAGCCTAAATCATGGTCTCGCCACCAGAACGAAATGGTAAATGAACGAAAATGTTTAAAACGAGGCAATTTAATTTCGTTTAGTGCTGTTGAGAGGTATAATTAAAATTAAAAATAGATTAATATTTTTTAGATTAGTAGTAGATTAGCAATAGATTAATATTACTCTGATTACCCAGCTAGGAAGGTTTACGCACTTAATTTTTTGTACATTCAACGCAACCTTCAAGATATTTTAATTTCAAGTTTTAAACGTTTTGCGATGAGATTCTGTTCATTTCTTTAAACATAAATATTTAGTTTGGGAGAGGGAGGCTTTGGAGATCAAGCCCATTTCAGAATTTGGAGACCGTGGAAGTCTCTTAGGTGGTAATAGAAGACCCTTTTCTAAGAAAAATTTTTATCCAATCCAAACAAACTTGATATAAATTGCGATTGTACAACCTGCTAAAATATCAGTAACAACAGCGTAAGTGTAGTTGTACAAAACTGAAAAAAATATACCAAATAATTTTTAGGAAACTTTAGACACTTTCCTGTGTATCGAATGTGGTGAATTTACCGATTTATATCTCAGTCCTTCATTTTATACGATCTGCAGAAATTTAAATCACATTACGCTAATTGAAGTTATACAATCGATAGTTGCATGTCCGATTGCAAGAGAACATTGAGTGTCGAACCTTGAATTGGCCAAATTAATTTGGATATTTTGTTTCAGTTTATTATAATAGCCAAGATTTTTACTTGGTGGTGAGGTGAAAGCATGGCCAAGGTTACTTGTACGTCCTTGATAACCTCCATCTTTTCAGCCATTTCTGTACCATTGCCAAGTTATTCTGCAAGATTTCGGACACAACTGTCGGATTTTGGTGTGTTGCTAAAAGATTGTGGTATCATTAGCAAATGTAGCAGTAATGCAACTTGAATTTGTTGGTAAATCTGCGGTGTAAAGGAGGTAAAGTACAGATCATTTTATATAGCATGACTCCATGCCAAACCTTATCAAAAGTCTGGCTAACATCCAAGAATGCCGCTGTGCAGTATTTTTTCTCTTCAAGTGGTTTACTGACCGTAGTTGTTAAATGATGTACTTGTTCAGTTATGGCATGTTCCTGTCTGAAGCCAAACTGATGGTTGGAAATGAGTTGTTTTTCCTCTAATATTGATTTCATTTTCTTTAAGAATAATTTCTCGAACAGCTGGGACAATATTGGCAACAAGCTGATAGGGCGATAAAGTTTGATATCCTCTCCTAGTTGGATATAATTATGAATTTTCCACTTTCCACTGGCGACGAAAATAGTCTGTTCTTAAGATGGCGTTGAACAATAATTGTGTCATTGTGTCCCCGTCTAGCAGCTCTTTCAAGATTCTGCCAGTAATAAGATCGTATCCGAGTTTTTTTTGCATCGAGCTCTCTGCTTATAGCGAGTCTGATTTTTCTAATCGTGAAGGGTTAAGGCGCATTTCTCGGAATATTCCAACTTGGTGTTGGTGAGAACCGAATGTTGTAAAAGATAGAATGGTACTTAGTATTGACAAATACATCTGCTAAACGGTGCATTGACAAACAGTCTGTTGTAAGTTGGGATAGAGGGTACACTCCTAAGTAAAAGTAATCATTGGCAATAAATTACGGTGTAATATCGTAAAATGCATATTGAGCTCAATTGCAAGGAAGTCTTGTATTTTTAAAATTTTACAATATATCAGTCGACACTCAGGTCCGCGAATAAAATAAAACCACACTTGTGCACGTTAGAGATTATCTATTTTTTAGATTTTTCGATTTTTAATTGATTTTAGTTTGTTTTATTATCAAAGAAGTAGAAATTTAAAATAATTTGTAATAACCAATTTATTGTAAGATTCTTTAAACACGTAGGTGGTATATAATAATGCAAGATACATTTTTTTAGCCAATACCTCATAATAATAAGGCTATAACTTTGTACAAAATTTTATTTTAAACCAATAAACTAATTTTTTTGCACGATCGAACTATTTTGTTTATTTACGAATAGTGTTCTTATGACGGTAAGTTGATTTTATTGGTTGCTAGGGCTAAAACGACGGTAAGTAAGTCGAATAAATAAAATTTCAAGTAAAAATATGATTTATTTGAAATTAAATGTACAGTTGTTACTGTTAGAAATTGAAATGGAATTGGAATATCATTGCTACCTAAAAAAATTTATATTCGTTAACATATCCTCGTATTTTACAAGTATTCTAAATTTACCTTATGGATTAAAAACAATTCATCTAGTGCTTCCATTAAAAATTTACACATTTCATCCTTGGTAAAAACACTGGCCTTCTTAGGTTTATATCCAACATTTTTTCTCTTTAGAAAGGCAGTTAATGTGGAAAACTTGGAAATATTAATAGATTCGTGTAGAAAAATTGTGGCTTTCAACATTGAGTTTTCGGCCCATAAACTATTTGCAGCTTTCAATTTTCAAAAAAAAAAACAAACCTGACCAAGATTACGGCGAGCCTAATGCAGAAATTGAAGATATGCCACCATTAGAGTTCGAATTAAAAAGGACAATTTTTAAAATCAATTAAAAAATGCGACATTAAAGTTATTAACTTGGAAGTAAACACACGAGGTCAATGTTCAAATCCAATATGGAAAAGTGAACGTGCGTATCGTCTCACTGCTTCTAAATTTGGAAAAATATGTAAATTAAAAAAAAAAACTTTGTGTGTAAATACGGTAAAGGAACAAATTTACAAACACTTTTCGGGAACAAAAGCTACAAATTATGGCTTGGAAAATAAAAATAATGCACTGATTAGTTTTCAAGAAATAACTGGCCTAGTGGTTGAAGAATGTGGGCTTTTATTGGAAAAATAATGAATATTTTATGGGGCCAGTCCAGATGGGGTAATTAATTTCTGCAATGCCATCTTAGAAATAAAATGCCCATATAAAATTTCTGATGCGACACCAAAGAAGGAGCAAAATTGAAACTTTAAACTTTTAAATTACGATGAACATACGAATTTAATTAGTTTGAAAAATCATGATTTTTGTAGTTTGGTCGCCTAAAAGACCTTATTGAAAAATTAAAAAGAGAATCTTTTGGACGATAAAAATGAAGAAACAATTAAAAATATTTTTCTATAATTGTCTTTTACTTGAAATTATAGATCCCCGTTATAACCGTAGCGCAGGAATAATTAGAAATCCAGATAAGATGGAGATGAATGATGAATAGTTTAGTACCTACTATTATAGATTAACGTAAATTTTTGTATTGCTAATTTTTGTATTTAAAGACTGTCCCAGATGAAATCCGACCACTTTTCAGGTACAATTTTAATGATAACCCTTAAAGATTTATACCATTGTATTCACAATAAGTTTCTAAACAGCATAGTATTTTAGTTGCGTTCGGTAGTTAAACGTTGTAAGTTATGGAGAGTGAACAAGAGCGAAAGAGAAAATTAATTGTGAACAAATATTTAAAAAATCCGCGAATATCGCCAAGACAATTAGCGAAATTCTTAAAAATGCCTAAAACGACCATCCAGAATGTGCTAACTAAGTTTAATGAAGTGTCAAGTGTACAACGAAAACGTGGTACGGGAAAAAAACGTGGTTCAGTTGATCAAAAAATACAAAAAGAAGTGATAAGGCGATACAAACGCAAACCCAACTTATCGGTAGGGGATATGGCTGATCAAGTGGGTTCTTCAAAATCTACTGTGCAGGGAAGGAAAACCCGAGGTGGTTTAAGAAGCTATAAAGTGTAAAAAATGGCTAACCAATCGAAAGAACAGCAAATAAGAGCAAAAACTAGAGTACGTAAGCTGTACGACAATTTTTTAACAAAATTTTCATGCGTTGTTATGGATAATGAAACTTACTGTATGGCAAATTTTAAGCAGCTATCAGAACAGGAGTTTTATGTTGCCTCGGGTCGAGGACAGGTACCTGAAGCTAATAAAACTCGAAAAATTTCAAAATTTCCCAAAAAGTATCTAATTTGGCAAGCGCTTTGTTCTTGTGGATTAAAGTCGAAACAATTTGTGACAACATGTTCGGTAAATACCGAAATTTATTTAAATCAGTGCCTTCAGAAACAGTTGTTACCCTTTCTAGAATTACATCACCCCCCCCCTTTTGTTTTAGCCAGATTTAGCGACATGTCACTACAGCAAACGATGTATTGAATTTTATACAGACAATTCAATAAATATTGTACCAAACATTGCTAATCCGCCTAACTGCCCAGAACTTCGTTGGATAGAAAACTATTGGGCCCAAATTAAACAAAAATTTTAAAAAACAAAAGAGACAACAACGGACATTGTTTATTACCGAAGAAAATATAAAAATGCTGCCGATTCGTTTAGCATTCGTGTTGTTCAAGTGTTAATGAAAGGTATAAAACAAAAAGTAAAAAAATTCTACAGCCCTTTATAAAAAAATTTGCTTTTATTTTTTTATGCATAGAAGTATGTTATAGGTAAACAGTAAAAAAAATTTCAAAGAAATATTCATTAGTTTTCATTTAATAAACAATACAAAGTGGTCGGATTTCAAATTAAATCTTTTGTGATTTAATTTGTAAATAATTAGAAAACGTTTAGTAACAAAAATAACATTATTTTAAGAAACCGCAAAATTTTATACCTGCTTCTTGGTTTAGGGTAAACGTTTTGTTACAGAGTGTACCCGATTGTCTTATCAAAGAATACCCTCGACTGCCCTCGACTTTCACAGATTTTTGGAAGCTTCTAATAATTACTACTAGAGATCGCTAGGTCTCAACAACAAAATTTTACAAAAAGTCGAAAATAGAGACTTGTTTAAATTAATAATGCTAAGTTATTATTTGTTTTTTTACGCTCAAATTTTAAATCTGGACTAATAAAATATCCCTTCAAGTGATATACATAATATTAAAAAGAAAATATATAAAATAGCAGTTAAAATCCCTCAAACAGTTTCGTAAACTATCGGTGATTTTTTTTACAAAAAATCAAAAAATTGAAAAAAGCTTAAACCCATCATTTAAGGTTTGTTTCATCAAGCAGTTCTCGTTAGTTCTAGAGCTATACGCATGCGCTTTAACTAAAATCTGTTTCATCAAACGTTAAAAGAAGAACTACTAATTCTATGAACTACTAGTCCGTTGTTTCATCACCCTTCTTGGGAGTTCTAGAGTCGTTCTGAACGGTTCAAATCAGTACTTGCTCGTGAGCAAGAACTACTAAGTTCTTGAAAAGGTGACCGCCCATAATATCTCGACTGAAGACGAACTCGTACGAATTTTAGCATCGTATTTGAATAAGTAAATTTTTCAAAAAATGCACAAGAAGAAATTCTCCGGTGATTAGTAAGAAGGGCTTAAGCCAAAATTGGAAAATTTTGTTAGCTATTGAAATTAAGTACATTTTGTATGTTCTTTCGATTTGTACTAAGGACTTAAGTGTAATTCCTGTCATTAATGAGATATAGAGTGGTCTCAAAGTATTAAGTCAATAAAAATTACCTTATTTCCAATTGAATTTCAATCTAAATTGCGTGTTACGCAAAACTATGTTTTCTGACTTAAGCCCTTCTTACTAATCAATGGGGAATTATTACCGTATCTATCCAAGTAACTTCTAATAAAAAATTTATTTACTATCATAATTATGCACCTTTAGCTAATAACTACAAGAAATTGCATAAAACGCTGTGGGTTGATGATAAGAAAGAAAAACACAGCAACTTCATATCATTTACTGTGTTTTTTTTTATAATTTACTACCTACAGTGTTCTTGCTTAGCAAACAGTGTTTTATTTTAAGTTACGTGGTTTTTTGGAAGACTTTTTTACCTTTTAATAAGTATATTACGGTTTTTATACTAAATTACTAAGTTCATTTTTAAAAAATGAACCAAGTTGAAGGTAAGTTTAGTACTTTCTTTAAGTGTGTGGTATAAATTAGGTATTTACTTTCAGTTGTTAAGAATTCAGAAGGTTGTGTTAAACCGCAAACCTTTTGGAGTGTAAATGCCACGAAAATATTAATAGATTTATATGAAAAAATACAGGTGCCAAGTGGGCACTCTGAAAATGAGAAATTTTAAGGCAATGTGGCATTTTATTGCCATCGAATTATCTGAAACCCTAAGTAGTCCGTATTCTAAAGAAGCCTGTGAAAATAAATGGAAGGTTTTAGAACGGAATTATAAAAAATACATTGAAAATAATACTTCCACAGGTCGCGGGCGCGAAAAATCTATTAATCCAGTTATTTTATTAGCTTCCCATACTCTTTCCATTCCTACCGACATTAATGAAGATTCTGAAAAAGAGCAACCGGGTCAGTCAACCGCTGAAAGGACAACATTGTCAAAAGACGTAAAAGGCACCGCAATCAGAAAAAAAAATATTTCAAGAAAAAAAATCCGTTTTAGAACAAATACGAGAAGATCGTAAAGATTATCAAGTAAGGCGCTTACAGCAAGAAGAGGAGAAAATTGAACTGATGAAGAAGAGGAATTCACTTCTCGAGCAGAAGTTAAAACAAAAATGTGTTTGTAAAAAATAGAGTAAAAATAGTAATCGATCTATGTTTTTTTCAAGATATTTTTTTTAGTTTAAAAATAAAATATAAAATTTTTTTTTAAGTTTTTAATTTTACTGTACATCATTGAGTATTGGTAGATTATAAGCTATTTCATTCCTAATGTTTACAGCATTTGGATTCTCAACTTCTTCATCACTCCCACCGTCTTCTTGATTACCTTGAATAGGGCCCATATTTGCATCGACGTTTAATTCATTTTCATTGAATTCATCTTCATTTAATTCAAAATTATCATTTATCGCTAAATTATGAAGAACACAAGCTGCTCTTATAAAGTGTACAATATATTCCATGTTACGTAGTTTCACATGGTAAAGTTGTCGAAATTTTGCTTTAAAATCCCAAAGCAATGTGAAGAAAAGATTAGTTGCCGGAAGGGCCAAGAACCTTTCTTTCACAAATTTATTTTTGTGAAAAGCCTCGGTGTTAAAACTAACTGTTATTCCAGCGGTAGCCAGAGTCTTAGGTTCTGGGGATTCTCCAAAATAAAACCCAGTCGAACAATCAATTAAAGTTTTAATAACAAAATCAACAGTTGATCGTTGAGATCAAATAATTTACAACACCAACCCTTGCAAATTGGCAGGATTGGAAATCGACAGTATCACGCAGTGCGTACTTAGTACTATCGATCCGATTCTTTCGGATCCTCAAAACAACTGAAGCGGAGGCAATGCAGTTAACAAAGGTGATTAAAAATGACTTACCCGTTTGCACAAACGTAAGTTTACAGTAGTTGACTTCGACAGGTTGGACCCTTGAAAACTGCTTACTAATCCTTATGGATCTGAACCCCGCACAAATTGATGCACTACACACTACGCAAGACACTTGAAGAGCACTTCCAATCGAGATGGTACCAGCTGCCAGACGATCTCCTCCAGACGAAGGTGCACTTGAATGTTCTTCCTTGGAACCTCGGTGAAAACAAAGGAAAGATCGAGTGTACTGATGGCAAACACCCATCAATAGCCGTCGTGGTAAAATCCAAATAAAATTTACTACCGCGATCGTAACAGGAAAACTTGGTGTAAATAATTTACTATTACTGTGACGTAGATCGTAAACATGCTGCGCAAACACGAACAGGGTTTCGCAGCGATTTGCGCACGACGAGACAATCAGCTGTCAAATATGGCGCGTTAAACCAGATCAAAATTTTCACCATAGAATTCGTTTCCACTTTCCATATGGAAATGATCCGCCCACGCGATCGGAAACCAAAATGCGTCCAACGATTATTTACCCACTACCGTAGGTTGTGACACTCTCATCTAGCGACTGTTAAAAAATTGTCTTCACAATTTTTCAAAACACGTCTTTCCTACTTGAAGACCCGCGCTAGACTTTTCTACTTGGACTCGCCCGACGTTCTTATCTCTCTACTACGCCTGCGCTCGGGCTCCAGCGCACCGCATGTGGTGGTAATATAAAAAATTTCTCAAGGTTCGACGATAAAAATCCTAAATATTCAATTTAAACTCAAATAATTTTTGTAAAATTATTGAATGCAAAATTATTAAAATAATTTTAAATTTAGGAATAAGAATTTTGTCGAAAGCGTTAGATTTTCGTAACACTACCCTCCCCTCACAGGTTTAACTGCGGTGCACAGGCCGCGTAGCAACGAGCTAAGTCAAGGAACTAATCTAAATGGTTACTATGGATACTTAGTGGTGGAGCTTCGTGGAATCAAGACTGCAGTTAAAACCAAAATAATTCAACCTTAAAAAATATAAGGAGCGTACTAGAAAAATAAAAATCTCAATCGAGATAATGTACAAAAATTTTGAAAAATAAAATCTGTGAGTATTCTAAACTAAGTAATGAAGCATTACTCTTTTATCCGCATAAGCGAGAATCTCAAAAATTTGCTGAGCGCGTAGCGCTTCGAATAGCAAAATATTTACAAACCGCGCAACTAATGTGCAGCGGTGAATCAAAAGCTAGGTACAGCACCACATTGGACCTGTACCAAAAAAATTTACAAAATAAATCAACTCCGTGGTTAATAAACCAACATAAAAGGAGGATTTTTAAATTTGTGATGGATCACATAGGACCCATCACCGCGGCTCGAAAGCAAATCCTAAATTTGCCCAGCAGCAAAACACGTCTCGGACCAAGGCAATCAACGTCCCTGGGACATGGAGACTAAAAAATCATTCGAGTCTAGCAGAATGATTCATAACAAAATCCGATCAAAATATGATCAGTATAACCCACTACAGTCTTAATTATCACAAAGTCCAAAGTAAAAGTTGGTGCAACTAGGGACCCAAGATGTTATCATCCCCAGTTGAGAATAAATGAAAACCCAGGAAGAAAAATAAAACCCTTATACCACCCACGGAGAATTTAAAATTAAGGAACCCAATGTGAAAAAATGTGAAAGGAATGTTGGTAGGAAAAGGTTGTAGGACAATGGATTAAATTGGATATGGGTAGGATACCTTATGCAATGGCCACCAGTCCAGCAAAAATAATGATGAGTCAATGGCCCAATCCTCGCGTATGGATGGAAATAACGCGCCGTGGAATGCTAGCCAATACAACTCACCACCATTCCGCCAAAGCGATGAGCACTGAACTCGATTTGAGGATGGGAAGAAAGGTGACCCCGGGCATGACCATCTGTCATGGAGAACCTAACAGACTCCCGCAATCCGTCCTCAAAATTGCGTTCACGGCCAGGGCTAGTGACGTTAAACATCTGTCTCGGAGACTGTACGACGAACGACCCCCACTACCCCAGCAAGGGTAGCACGCTGGTGATTTACAACCCGCTCGAACCAACCAACCCTACCGCAGACCGGTATTTACGGAGCCTAACCTAAGCAGGGACACCAGGTCTAGTTGGCCTCGCTAAGATGCAACCCCAAAACGCACTATGAATGAAAGAAATAAAATCAAAAATCCCAAGTGCGGCAGCGAGTCCGCCCGCCCCACAATCCCCAAGACAGGAAGCAAAAAACGAGTCGGGGACTTATATGACTCCACGGAAATATACGTTCCAACATAAAACGAACCCACAGATGTACTACATATTTGTCCAAGATGTTGTTGGATCAAAAATCTAAGATGGAATTTGATTATTGAGGATGTTTGATCTGAGATGTAAATAGATCAAAAGTGACAACATAACCCATCCAACCGCCCTATTTTAATAGATCTGAGTTGTAAGATGATCATATTGGTTACATAACCAACCAACCTCCCTAGTTATGTATGCACTCATCCACTCCGTCGTATGTCAGCGTCGTCTTTAGGATGCAACTTCAGATCTTTTACATGATAAATGCCGACGTCCTTGCCTTTCTCATTGGTCAAGCGGTATGTTAATGGACCGGTCACCTCACGAACCTTGCACTTAATGTACTTTGGTGCTAGCTTGCTATTGAAATGTTTGGCTGCGCAGGACAAACTAAAATTTCTGCGCCACACTGTATCGCCCACTTTAAATTTAATGGAGCGTTTTCGCAAATTATAATGTGACGCACCCTTCCTATACGCATCTTCCAAACGCTTACTAACATCCTTAAAAGTTCGTTCAACCGGTTCATTTCACCCGCGACCTTCTCGCGACTATCAAGAGCTAAGTCCTCCTCCCCCTAAATCTGAAACACGACCGTAATAGTCTCCCCTCGCGGGTACAGTACGCCCAAGATTCAGGAAGGATGGAGTAAAACCCGTCACGTCATGAGTGGCCGAACGAATTGCGTGCGCTATCTTGTGGATTTGATCATCCCATGTTCTATGGTCATCCAGGACATATGACCGCATGGCGGTCCCTAAGACACGGTTCACACGCTCAACAAAATTTACCTGCGGATGGTAGGCCGCGTTATACCACAGGTGCTGAACATTGTAGCTGGTCATGAGTCCTCGAAATTCTTTGCTAGCAAATTGTGGACCATTATCCACCATACAAATTTGGGGAACCCCAAAAATAAGAAAGACTTGGTTTTCTAAAAACTCACAAATTTTCTTAGAGGTAGCCTTTCGCATAGGCTGAACCAGCACAAATTTCGAGAACCAGTCACAGACTACAAGCAGCATGGTATTACCCTGTTTGGAGCGTGGAAACGGACCCATCAAGTCAACTGAGAGGCATTGAAAAGGGAACCGTACCTTCTTCGCTTTTCCCATTAGACCGTATCGCCCCCCCTGGCAAGCTTTCGATGATAAGCAAACTGCGCACCGACGCACGTATCTAGCGATATCTGACCGCATTTTTGGCCAGTAATACAGTTCGCAGGCCTTGTTGTAGGTTTTTAAAATTCCCAGATGCGCGGACGTGGGATCATCATGGCATCGATTGAGAACGTCATTACGACGTGATTTTGGAATTACTTGCTTCCATTCGACGAGGTTGGAAGTGATACCATGATGATTTGTAACAAGCTTGTACAACAAGCCTGCCTCTACGCGCCAATCAGGAAACTTGTTCGGCGAACTTTGTACCTTGGCCAGTGTACGCCGGTACCAAGTATCGAAGTCGCCTTCGACTAGTTCGAGGGACGACACCTCCAAAGGAGCACGGGATAACGCGTCAGGCACGACATGAAGGTTACCCTTCCGGTGTTGAATTTTAAAAGAGTGCTGGGCAAGCCGAACACTCCAACGAGCCAGTCGGCCCGTGGGGTCTTTCATGCCCATTAACCAAAGTAACGAATAATGGTCCGTTATGACCGTAAACTCGGTCCCCTCAACATAAGGCCTAAAACGCTCGATGCCAAAAATTACGGCTAAACACTCCCTCTCAGTGACTGAATAGTTCCTCTCTGCTTTATTCATTGTCCTGGATGCATAGGCTATTACGTGCTCGCTATCACCCTCGCCTTGCGTCAAGACACAACCTAACCCATAGTTTGATGCATCACACTGTATGTAGAATTTTTCGTCAAAGTTGGGACAAGCTAAAATTGGTGCTGACACCAAAAGTTCCTTCAAACGAGTAAACGACGACTCGGCCTCCGGAGTCCAAGCGATGGACTGGCGTTTGACTCTACCTTTTATCAACTCCGTAATTGGAGCCGAAAGGGTGGAAAAATCAGGTATAAAACGTCGGTACCAACTAACCATACCGATAAAACGCCTCACCGCCGTTACCGTATTGGGTTTTTCAAATTTCGTAATCGCCTCAACTTTGACAGGGTCTGTGTGCAATCCCGATTTATCGACAACATGTCCCAAAAACGTCAAACTGGGACAGCAAAATTTACATTTTCGAAATTGACTGTTAGGTTGGCATCCTGTAAACGCAAAAAAACTTGTTCGAGTAGTCGAATATGGTCGTCAAACGTGCCACTAATCACCACTATGTCGTCAACGTATATGAATATGTTTTCACCCAATAGGGGGCCAAAAAGGCGATCCAAAAGACGAACGAGCGTAGATGGGGCGTTTGATATCCCAAAAGGCATGACTTTATACTGAACAACCCACGGCCAGGGACCGTAAAGGCCGTCTTTTCGCAAGACGAGTCCGAAAGAAGAATTTGCCAAAAGGCCTTCTTGAGGTCTATAGTGCTGATGTAGCGAGCATTTCGTAGCCGAGTTAGGATGTCCTCAAGACGAGGTAGGGGTACGCATCCTTCTTGGTCACAGAATTGAGTTTCCGACCATCAAAACAAAGGCGATGCGTCCCGTCCCCCTTCTTGACTAATAACATGGGGGATGACCAAGGAGAGTTCGACTCGCGCACCAAATCCATCTCCAACATTTTATCAAGCTCTGCGTGAGCTATTTTAAGCATTGCTGGAGACAGCGGATAGTAACGTTGTTTAATGGGGACGGCGTCGCCCGTATCAATGTGATGCGTTACTTTATTCGTGCGAGTCAAACCTTTGATAGCCAAAATCTTAAATTTATCCTTAATAGCGGAAAGCGCAACTTGTTGTTCTATACTGAGGTCACTGACCTCCCTAACGGCGTCCAAGGAATTAACTTCCTTAATAAAAAATTGGTCGCCGCTAAAATCAGCCCAAATTTCCCAAAAAAGCTTACAGAAATCTACCCCTAATGTTAGGCATGTATGGATGCTGCGGCAAACTAAAACATTTAAAGATCGGTCGACCCCGCTAATCGTGATAGGCAATACCGCACTTCCGATTATATCTTGGGACGTACCGTCTGCAGACCGCAAGGATAAACTAGTACCCCTCACATACTGAAGATCTAACTGATTAATGAGGTAGTGTCCTTCTGTACCCAGTATGGATACATTAGCTCCGGAATCTAATAAGGCTGTAAGTTGCACCCCCTTGATGTTCAATTTGACATATGGACGTTCGTCCGACTTGGGATGAGTAAAGAGGATAGAAGTAGTGGTGGCTGATCCGCAAAATGCGTTAATTTTACCCAACCAATCCTTCCACCCCAATGCATCGGCTTTAATGGCTTTTAGTAGCGACGAGCCGGAGCGCCGCCACGCCGGGGCACGTTTTTTGAATGATTCTTGGGACATTCTGGTGTTTTGACACCCTTCTTACCACATAGAAAGCAAAAAATGCGCATGGGTTTAAGGCAAAACTGAAAATCGTGATCAGTCGAGTCACAATTCCAACATAAGAACGCCTTTCGGTTGGAAGAAAACTCGGGTTTCTTAGGTTGACTAACAGGTGGTTTAACTGGAGGAGGGTCGCTTACTGGTAGTACGACTGCGGAAGCAGAACTAGGCATAGCCGCTGAAGCAACGCTGGCTGCGGCACCGAGCGCAGTCCATTCAACGATACGTTCCGCCGATTGCGCTTCAGCGATAAATCTTTCTTTGTTATCGAATTTCCCACACCCCATAACGAGTGAAACATTCGGTAGCATATTTTACGAATCACCCTGAGTTGTTCGGCCTCAGGGGGACGAGGATCACTACGCGAGAAACGTGCTAACATGTCTTCTATGTAGCTACAAACTGACTCCCCGGAAGACTGCCTATGAGCGCGCACCTGATCTAAATACTCGCTATTAAAATCGAGTGGTAAAAACCGAAGCTTTAGAGCTTCAATCAGTTGCCGCCAACTAGTAATTTGTGGTCCTAACCCACGATACCAAGTTAAAGCCTCTCCACGGAAAAATTCTATAGCTCGCCGAAACATTTGATCCTCCGAAACCCCACGAGATAAGGCTAACTCGTTTGTACGCTCGACAAAATCAAAACAGAATTAAAATCCTTTTTGCCTTCAAATGTTATATTCCACTTCGTTATGGGAATATAGTCACGATTGCGATCGTTACTGACGATCAGAGATGATAATAAAGTCGAAAGATCGGGAGATCTATCAGCTGTTGGGAAAACCGATGACTTCCTGAGGGGAGTCCCAATTTCGTCGAATTCGTCAGCCGCTTCCAGCGGTTGATTCGCAGCAGCTTCGCCCGCTTCCTCAGCCGAGCTAATCAGCTTTTCGACTCGATCGCTAAGAGAAATTATTTGGGACATCAAAGTGTCCTTACCCTCTAAAAATCCTGCGCCTAGAACAGCGTTAACCCGATTACTGTAGTGTGAAAGTCGGTGGGAGACCACCGCAGAAACTTTTGGATCATAAGTATGTTCCAACTGTTCTACCTGACTTCCTAACTCTAAAATTGCTTTCCTGCACAAATCAAGTTCGGCAGGTACATTTACGGGGGTGTATTTATACACTCGCAGCTTCGAATCGTACCGCTCGCGACGCATCAGGTTTCGTAATAATTTCTTTCGAGAAGAAAGGTGAGCAGGCTCACGCGATAAATCAACGTCCCTCATCAGGAGGTCAACGTCGATCTCCCCTCTTAACAACGCATCGACATAGTCCCCCATATTCAACAGAATTTTTAAAAATTAAAATGTAAAAAAATCGACTTATAAAAATAAAATTTAAGTATAAAATTTTTAAAGCCGGCCCTGTTTAAATCAACCTGCTAAAATGTAAATAAACAAACGCAGGTGTCCCAAAAATAAAATTTAACTTTTATTGCGATAAAGATAAACGTTGTAAATGTAAACAAACTATACCGCAATCAAATAAACAGCTGCAGTAAAGTTGATAACGATTAAACCCCGATTTAATTCAACGAAAATATTTCGTCTTAAATAAAAATAAATTTTGCAATTTATTCTTACGTTATGGTGATTTGATTTAAAAGCCGTCACAGTAATACACCAAGTGATTGTTACGAATGTAATATTAAACTGCAGTGCAAAAACTAATACACTGTAAAATATAAATCGAACAATTTGAAACACCCGTATTTGAGTGGTCACTTGTTCACTCGATCTTTTTAAAATTGTTGTTTTTGACAAAAAAATGCACACCTTCGTCGCAGAAAACAAGCAACTAATAACCCCGGAACCAATTGCAAGGGTTAGTAAACAAAAACACATCCAAAACAAAATTTTTGGATTTCCTTTATGTTGTTCAACGCTACTGGTATTTTTTTCTAGAGATATTACCCTATCAAATCGGCCCACACGTATAAGGGCGCCAGTGAAGAAAAGATTAGTTGCCGGAAGGGCCAAGAACCTTTCTTTCACAAATTTATTTTTGTGAAAAGCCTCGGTGTTAAAACTAACTGTTATTCCAGCGGTAGCCAGAGTCTTAGGTTCTGGGATTCTCCAAAATAAAACCCAGTCGAACAATCAATTAAAGTTTTAATAACAAAAATCAACAGTTGATCGTTGAGATCAAATAATTTACAACACCAACCCTTGCAAATTGGCAGGATTGGAAATCGACAGTATCACGCAGTGCGTACTTAGTACTATCGATCCGATTCTTTCGGATCCTCAAAACAACTGAAGCGGAGGCAATGCAGTTAACAAAGGTGATTAAAATGACTTACCCGTTTGCACAAACGTAAGTTTACAGTAGTTGACTTCGACAGGTTGGACCCTTGAAAACTGCTTACTAATCCTTATGGATCTGAACCCGCACAAATTGATGCACTACACACTACGCAAGACACTTGAAGAGCACTTCCAATCGAGATGGTACCAGCTGCCAGACGATCTCCTCCAGACGAAGGTGCACTTGAATGTTCTTCCTTGGAACCTCGGTGAAAACAAAGGAAAGATCGAGTGTACTGATGGCAAACACCCATCAATAGCCGTCGTGGTAAAATCCAAATAAAATTTACTACCGCGATCGTAACAGGAAAACTTGGTGTAAATAATTTACTATTACTGTGACGTAGATCGTAAACATGCTGCGCAAACACGAACAGGGTTTCGCAGCGATTTGCGCACGACGAGACAATCAGCTGTCAAATATGGCGCGTTAAACCAGATCAAAATTTTCACCATAGAATTCGTTTCCACTTTCCATATGGAAATGATCCGCCCACGCGATCGGAAACCAAAATGCGTCCAACGATTATTTACCCACTACCGTAGGTTGTGACACTCTCATCTAGCGACTGTTAAAAAATTGTCTTCACAATTTTTCAAAACACGTCTTTCCTACTTGAAGACCCGCGCTAGACTTTCTACTTGGACTCGCCCGACGTTCTTATCTCTACTACGCCTGCGCTCGGGCTCCAGCGCACCGCATGTGGTGGTAATATAAAAAATTTCTCAAGGTTCGACGATAAAAATCCTAAATATTCAATTTAAACTCAAATAATTTTGTAAAATTATTGAATGCAAAATTATTAAAATAATTTTAAATTTAGGAATAAGAAATTTGTCGAAAGCGTTAGATTTTCGTAACAAATGTTCAACTACATAACGATTTTTAGCAAGCAGTAGGTTATAATTAATTTGATGGTGATTAAGTTGACCTCTATCTTTAAAAGGTGTCAATAATTTTGTTGTTAAAGGATAACCACTGTCTCCGAGTAAAAAAATATGGACCGCATTTTTCCTCCAGGCTATTATATAATGGCGAATTTCTAAAAACACGACTATCGTGCACCGATCCTGGAAAACCAATAAATATATCTCTAATTTTCCTTGTGTGGTCACTTACAACTTGCATCTGGAAATAGAAAGAAATTTTTTACATCTCATTAAATTTTTAATTCAAAATCCTTACTTGAACCGAATAATATCCTTTCCTATTTATATAGGAATCGGCATCTAATTGTGGCTTATCTAATCTACAATGGCAGCCATCAATTGCACCTATGATGTTCAAAAATCCTTTATTTCGAAAATAACTTTCGATTTCCCTTTTTTCTACATTGTTTGGCCACGTAATAATCTCGGGTGACAAATTACTTAAAAAAACTGAAATTCTTTTTATTATCCGGTGCAATGAAGCTTCTGCAATATTAAATCGATCTGAAACATCACGAAAACCAACACTTTCATGTCCGATAAACCACAAAAACACCAACATCTATAATAAAAGTAAAAAAATTATAAATAACGTTTTTATTATACAAATAATATGAATAACATCACCTGATGAACTGCTGCAATCTTTCCAAATCTTCCCGATTGTTTATTATAATAATCACTAGATTGATATCTTTCTGCGATATCTGTGGCCAGTTGTCTTGTCACCCGAAAGTGCTCAAAAAAGGTCTTTTCGTCGTATTGTAAGACAGTTTCATCTAAAAATTATTCGCAAGAAATATTATTTTTAAACAGAATACAAAATACTTACATACATAAAAATTTTCGTTGCGAACTTTTGTATTAAATTGTGCAAGTATGATTTCTTCACTTTCATCATCACTAGAGGCAGTGTCAAACTCTTCATTAAAATCACTAAAATCTGAATCGCTCATTTTTCAACGTAAATATTGCTTTTGTTTTGGATATTCCGTTGCTTCAGCTTGTAAACAAGTTAGGTTAGGATTTATGGTTTTAATAAAATAATTCGTTAAATCACGAATGAGTCCGAGCAATCTCGAAAAATTATAACTGTACCGAAAGCGTTTCATCACGATTATTTTTTGACTACTAGTTCAAAACAGTTATTGCTCACGCGTGCGCTTTGAAAAATTCTGAATTAAAACTCGGTAGTTCTAGAACTGTTCAAATTATGCTCGATGAAACAAAGCTTTAAAATGATCCTTTTTCTAACGTTATCTCAAATTTCAAAGTAATTCATTGAGTCATATTTACACAGTTTTTGTTTAAAAAGTAGACTGCAAATGCACTGTGAGAGATGCCCCTTAATAAGCAACTCCAGTTGTCCGGGAAATTTCAAAGGGTCTAAATACTTTTATCAGATAATTTGCCAACATATTCGCTTTTTGAGATTGCATTTTGCCCATTGTCTTCCTTGTAAGGGGCATTGCTATCTGAGGCCATTCAAATTTTTTGTGGCTCTCCATAATGAGTACTCGGTAACTTCGGTGGTAGTTAGTTCTTTCGGGTAGTTTTAAATCGCTTCATTTTTCCATCATGTAGGATGGTCTTCTGTTCTTTGATAGCTTTTTTGAGTTTTTATAAAACCTAGTATTTCTAATGTAGGATGTCTAATGTATGTTGGTAATCTTACCTTAAAATCTACAATTACTATTTGGATTTCCGCTACGTATTTATCGATGTCATAAATAATATTTTTGTATTTTCTACAGCTTATATTATCTTTTATGTTTTCTGCTCTTTTACATTTCTGCTATTCTAATATTTTCCCTTTACTTAAATAATTCTACCACGTGCGCATCCACTGCAATCTAACTACCTAATAATTATGTATTTTAAAACAAAATAAATAATGTTGAATAAAAGATTTATTAATATAAAAAGTTTACAAAAAATAATTAAATATTTACGAAAAATATTTAATTAAATATTATTTATGTATAAATTGCATTTATTACTAATAAGCAAGTTATTAATTGGGTTCAAGTGTTATATCATACTGTCGCGATAAAGAATTATTCAAGGGGGTTGGGGTGTTTCTTATTGGATAAAATCGGTTTGGGTAACAATTATTATATTAATCAATATTTCTACATAATTTCTATAACTAATATTTACATTGTAAAATTATTACTTTACTTACATGTTAAGTACCATCACATCAAGCAACCTTAAGGGCTGCCTAGCCTTACGACTCACCATTGTCGACTCACTATTGTTGACTAACTTAGTTTTTACCTCATTCATTCGTTTACACTACCCTTTAGCTTATCATACATTTTCGTACCACCTTAAGCTATTTGATGACGGTGTTCCTGTTTATTTGATTACTGAGGTTACTTTATTTTATATACAGGGTGGACATATGTGACAATACAGGTTGGTAACCGTAACTCTCGATCAGGAGTTGTACTTATAAAATCAAAATGTTTGTGATTTCTTGTTTTCATAATTAGTTTAGGTGAAAACAATAAACAACTTTAAGTTTTAAATCGATAAACAAAATTAATTTTTCCAACTTCGAATGACCGAAAACTAGATATGAAAATGTAGAATACTACTTCAAGAACAGAATAGAAAAAATTAATTGTCATTGATAATAACAAATAAATAACACTATTTTTACAAAATATAACGGAATTAAATTTTAATATTTTCAAACATTTTCTTAAAATTATGTTTTTGAAAAGTTTAGTAATTAAGAAGTTTCAACACAAGAAATCTTAAACATTGCTAACAACCTTTTCTTAAAAATATTCTGTAGTAAATTACAAAAATAAACACACAAGGTTGTTCATGTACACATAAATGCATCTAGTGTGCATTAGTATACCATCCGTGCTTATGGCCACATCACTGTACCCATGGTCACATTACTCGTACCCATGGCCACATCGCCCGTACCCATGGTCACATTACTCCTACCCATGGTCACATCGCCCGTACCCATGGCCACATCGGCCGTACCTATGGTCATATCATTCAGACTCTATTTACTAATTAAATGGACAATCAATATTCGTTATATCTGGTACATTTTCAATATATTTAAATTTATAATCTACATTTTGATCTATTTGAGATTTTTGCAGCAGAAAAACGTTCAATTGACTGTCTTTATTGTACCTACTACACTGCGCTTGACTAGGGTATTTCCAAGATTGTGGTTTGTCAGTTTTGATAAGGTGCACTCATTTACAGAAACACAAACAACCGCAATATGATTGCATCTTTGAATCGATAAGCCAGTTTTGCAACCGCACTACGATCCCAAAATTGTACGATCTTCTCTTAACTGAAAACATAACAAAATTAAAAACTAAAAAATTAAACAAAATTTGAATATTTACCTTTATTTTAACCACATATGAAGGTTTATTTACCCTTGTTTGTTAACAAGCGTGGTCAACAAACGCATTTATATTGTTCTCCTGTGTTGGAGACATAAAACTAATAGCTCCTTGACAGGAATAAGTGTTGTTAAGCACTACTTGTAGAAGCATTTTCTTTGCGATGAAATTTGTTTTGATTTCATTGGACCACATATTTCTAACAAAACGTGTTGTACAAAAATTAATCTTTTCTCATATTTTGATAGTGATTTGCACTTCTCGTACCGAAGAGAATGGGCATTATTTTGTTTAAATATGAAATCCAGTACATGTTGGATTATCCTGCGGGACTTTCTGGCAGGTTGGCCACCGTAGATGGATATTGCGTATCAACAGTGGTGTTGCATTTGATAAACTTGCAGCTCTCTATGACAGATGGATTATGTTTGAATAACTAATTGCATAACTAATGTACTGTAGTTCCAGGATTACTTCAATATGATTGTTTGTGCTCTCATTTACAGAAATACAAACAGCCGCAATATCTGAACGATAAGCCAGCTTTGCAACCGCACTACGTTCCCTAACTCAGTTGTACTTGGATCTTCAAGGTCCAGGCCGAATTGATCTATAAAACTTGCAGTTTTCACTAAGTTTAAAAAAAATTATGTTGAAGATATTCAACTTTATTTCGTTATTATTTCTTCTTTTGTAGAACTGTTCTTTACTGATTTTGACCAGGCCCAGTACTCTTCTCATTTTTTTGTTTTTGTCAGACACAGTATTTCCGTTCCAAACACCATAACCCGTCTTATCAGTGCTCTGTACATTTTTATTTAAGTGCTTTTACCAATTCACTTGCTCTTCAGGAGTACTAGAATGGCATAATACGTTCTATTACCAGCTATTATTCTCTCTTTAATGACATCTTCTCTATCGTTTGTGTTATTCAGTTGTAGGCCCAAGTATTCAAATGCTTGCACTTCTTCGAATTTGTGGCCTTCCATGTGTTCCCCTTCTATGGATTCGTTTTTCTTTCTATAATATTTCATGAACTATATATATCGATGGCCAAATGCTAACATATCGCAATCACAAAGGTTGTTACCAGTAGCTAGGTGAACTGCATGTACATCGTGCAAGGCTCCAGGAACATTTTGAGCGAGTGACACCGAACGGGTCTTCCGTATATCTATCCAACGACACGCCGCTTTTTAGAATTGCTCCTGTAGCTGGTTTATGCCCATTTTCAATAGTAACGGTTGGCCTTTTGCTAGTGCCCTTTACCGTACCATCGGTAGATACTTTGGGAGTTTATAAGACCAAATCGTCATCGATGTTTAAACTGTTTGTGCTAGCAGTTATTCCATCCATTTTTTTATATATAAAATTAATTTATTTATTAGCCAACTATTTAACACATTTTGTGAGATGGAATGAACACAAAAGGAAGCGTATGTTTTAAGTTTGGTTTTATACCAGCTAACAAAGCTATGTTTAACGTCCATCCACAAGACACGTTTAATTTATTTATCATTTGAGGCTGAATACCTCAAAATTTCAAGTCTATGAGAAAATTTTCTTAGCAACTATAACAATGCATAAGCTTGCAATGAATCGATGTCCCAATGTGTTGAAGAGCTCTCCAAACCTATTTTTTTATTGCGTGCTTTAGTGGTAGTAAACAGCTGCAATGGTTATTCGTCCAACCCAGTTGGACGAATACTTATACTAGTGACTTGTATATGTTCTTTATTATACTTTGTATGCAAGTGATATTTAATAGTGTTTTTTACAATGATGACGGTTCCTCCATGTGCTTTGCAGCCAGGATGCTGTATGTCATATACGGAGTATTTTGGTATTTTAAAATAATGTTTTTTTGTAAATTGCGTTTAAAAATGAGGATTATGTCTATTTCTAGGTTTTTAATAAAAAAAAAATCAATTTTCCATGTTATTTCCCTATGTTAAGATTTCAACCGGTCACTCGGTAGAACATTTTGTTACTAACTCAACAAATTAAAAATAACCTGATGATCGTGCAGGTAAAGAAAAAATTATAAATTTAAATTAAAAATAATTACAAAATATTATATA
Organism: Lycocerus yunnanus; assembly: GCA_036346125.1. Lineage (NCBI taxonomy): Eukaryota > Metazoa > Arthropoda > Insecta > Coleoptera > Cantharidae > Lycocerus > Lycocerus yunnanus. Next base: position 239,074 of record JARFIX010000150.1, on the reverse strand, counting down.
ATTGTAAACCAAAAAGGTAGCTGTATAGAAGCCTAAGAACTGCGGTCATCCGAGTTCCACCTTGTTTTCTTTAAAATTGATATATTCTTATGGGATCCAATTTATACAATTTACATCATCTTATTTTGTACTTAACGGCTGAGCTATTGGAAGAATACTAAAGGGCCAAGTCAAAGGGTTTTCACAGCCAAATCTCGAGGTCGAGAGATTAGATTTATACAAAATTTTAATACAAATTTGAATTTTTATTTTGTAGGTTTTACCAACATTATTCACGGATATAGAAAATATTAATGCCTTTATAAATAATTTCGATATGAACAAAATTCTGTACAATAATGACCATTTTAAAATGCAGAGCATTATCGCAAAGATTCCACGAAAGTAAGTACTTTATAGGAGTAAAAATGAACATGAGTAAAAGTTAAGGGTGTTAGGCTTCATGATCCTCGCCTCGCATTTCTTTAAAATTGCTATGATATATTGACATGGGATCGAATTTATCCAATTTACATACATATTATAAATATAAATTATACAGAAAATATTAAAAATTTTAAAATTTAAAAAATAATTACAAAATATTATATAATTGTAAACCAAAACGGTACTGTATAGAAGCCTAAGCCTGCGGTCATCCGAGTTCCACCTTGTTTTATCTACTTTAGCAAGCTGTATGCAACCAAAACACGAAGACGAAATATTGTTTCAAGGTCGTCGGGATCCGCTCACGATTGAACAATATTTGTCCATAGCAACTTGCAAACTAGATTTGAAGAAGTGAACCTATACCTAGATTCGAACTGGCCGCCTTACGTTAGCAGTTGGTCACGCTAACAACCTGGCCAATGAAAAATACTATAAAATTTATCGAATTACTTTTAAATATGGGAAAAAACATTAATTAGCATATAATTAGATTAAATAAAATAATTTTCAATGCATTTATTTTTTAACAATGAAACATATTTATTTAAAGATAACAGTGACGGAAATTAACAATTATAACAACTATTCAATGAAATGGAAAATTCTTCTATAATAGCTTGTGTAGGCAACGACTGTAATATTGAAAACGAATAACTAACATACTAGATAATCATGAATGTAAAGATATGATAAATAAATAATTTTTGTTTTTAAATAAATTTAAGATATAAAAAATTAAATTGGCTTTCTCTCAAGGTGACGTCTTCAAAGATGTTCGTTTTCAATTCCCTGTAATAGTAATTAATATGGTTTTCTTTCATTCTGCCAGTTCAACATTTTCCGTTTTCTGGATTTTTTGTTTTGATTTATTTACTCGAAAACCTGGTCTTTTAACACCATAACATGTTTCTAGCTAAAAGAAATGAATTTAGCTATATTATTATTTATGAAATGAATTTAAATTGCATACCTTGTTTAATTACCTGTTCTCCTAGCTGGTTTTCTACTAATAGCACTTCGTTGGTTGTTAAGTTGGTCTCAAATTTTTACACTTTCACTCAAGTTTAACTTAACCTCAAAACGCACCCAACTGACAATTTGATAATACAATGTTGCGTTATGGAAGTTGCCTACGAGATAATTGTTTAGTAAATAAATCCAAATTTTTATCTTAGCGATAACAAGGATAACTTATCTAATAGATCGATTATACCGAACTTATTTAAAGGTGAAGAAATCGGGTATAAGTCGGGCAAATCTAATTTTTGTTTTTAAAATAACTTACTATGTAATACATGGGGTTACAGTATTCTGGGTACTGCGACTCCTGTTGTAGCAATTTAGATGCTAAATAACTTATATTAGCTTCATAGTTTGTTGCTTTGAGCAGAATGCAAGCTGAACTGGAGTCATCTGTCAAACGGCTTCTAAGCGAGTCTTTAATGAATTCCACGTTTCCATAATTTTGATATTAGCATTTTTACTCAGATTTGCATTTCTACACTTTTTACAGAAACCTTGAATATAAAAAGTCTGGCTTTACATTTCTGTAATGGCGACATTATATCGAAAAAATATTCTGATTTGTTTTACTTTCGAAAATCTAAACTTTGGGCAATAAGCATATTATTACGATTAATAAATAGATACAATAATAAAAAATAATTGCCGCTATTTTAAACACAGCTACCAACTGTGTACACAAACATATGAGCGTTAGTTAACTTTGCTCCTATTGCTGGGACTATTTTCTCTCGCGGATTAAAATGGCAAAAATGTTTTCCAAACTACGACTAATTACATCGAACCAGTCATTTGACCTTAACCGAAATTGACGAACCAGGTTAGATTACCGTTACAATAACTGTTAGAGTTTTGGCGCATTACAGTTCTAACATTAAAAGTTCGGTTTAATTTCTTACGCGAGTGTTTATACAAAATCCACAAAATGTCGGTTTTTGTTTTACTATTATTTTATATTAGTTATTAGTATTTCTCGCTATTTCTACATGTACGGTATCTCTGCTTGAATATACAAAAACTACATTTTTTCATACTTAGTATATATAACTAAACCTGAATTTGGGTTTAATATGTATCACTAATTTTTAATAATATATTATTATCATGGAAGACCAAGTATGGAACATTTGATATTTTTCTTCCCGTTGCAGAATTGGGTTGTTTTACAAGAGAATGAACATTTTATCTCCTAAAGTGCTTCTTCGTTAATGATGACTCCATCAGGATTTCCTGCTAAAACGGTTGCTTCAGGTTTATTACTAATCCTACTATGTCGACTTTCAATCCATAAATCGTAAAATTTTTTAGGATTTATGTAAAACAAATGGATCTACAAAATTTTTATACGTATAAAGAATATTTTTAATGAACATTTGTGTAGTCTGGAAAGTTATTAGTTCTAAGTAATACATCACCTTAGTTAAAAACATCAAAACTAAATTTTGAGTTTTTATATTTTTAATAAATTTGTTAACTAGATAAGGAAATTTCAAGGAAATTGTTTAGGTTTTTAATGTGGTATCCCCGATAAGTTTAATCTGCATTGGTATTAATTACTGTAATTAATGCTATCGCTTTTTCTTATATATGCGGTAATTCGAAGACAGATTATTGCTGTACTTTCGTGTTCTTTTACGATTGGTATAATCGCTATTGCTTTGGGAGTAATGTGATCAAGAATTGTAACTATGGCGATATTTGTTTGAATGTAGGTTAAAACATCGCATTTGTATACTTGCCGTTGGTAGTTTTGATGTAAAGCCCTGCTTTTGCCTCGCGCTTAAGGCACCGTCCGTCATTGAGGACGGGCGCAGACGGGTTTCTTCCCTTATATTCTCGCTTCCGAAGCTTTTTCGGCTCCTTCCCAACTACATCGTCTGTCCCGAGCGCGTGTTTTCGCACCTGAAGCAGGTGGTTTCGGCCGGCCATATATCTTGCAAACTATGCAGCGAACTTCGTCCGTGCAGTCTTTTGCGTGATGACGTGGCATGGCGCAATTTTGCTTTGCTTAGTGTTTGGACGTATGTCCAAGTCCGCAGCACTTGAAGCACCGTATGATACCGGGGATCTCGCTACATTTGTAGGAGCTAAGGCCAACGTATCCCTGTTTGGGATATATTTTGATACCACTTTTCGGACGCACACGATAATATTTCCGACCGGTCCGGAGCCACGCGATCGAACCCTGATCGCCTTGGCTAAACTCGAGATTAGTTCGCTTCGCCGTTTTAGGGACGTGCCTAAAAGACAATTTTTCATCTCTTCGTCTGTGATCGTGCTTGGTACATCGCAGAGGCAAAACCTAGGGTTTTCCTCTTCGGGCACTTGAACACTAAGTTCCGCCTGTTTCGAGTCTATTGCCCGGTTGCACCGCACTATTTAAGAAAAACTTAAATTTAAGAAAATCACTTATGCCAAATTTAATATTATAAAAATTTAAAAACTTTTAATTAATTTGACCGTTAGGATTGGTGGATTTGTCCGCAACGAGGTTAACTCCACCCTGACGGTGTCCTTGATGGGCCATAGCCGCATCGATAAGCCCCATTCGGTCATTGTGATGCGGTCCCAATCTGGCGAAGCCCGAATGGGACTCGCTTTTGTCAAAGAACGGGCCCAAGCAACACGTACGCATCCGGGACGTGCACGTCTTCGCGTTAGCTAGGACGTTCGCACCCGGGAGTGTTGTCTCTGGTGGCATGTGTAAGCTGACTGAACTTCTGCCATGCTATTATTACCCCATTCGCAGTGGTACTTAGTGCACGGGTGCGATTTGGCATTAATCTAAGTGGTGAAGATATGGCTACCTCTCCTACTTGAATCGTGTTCTCGCATCACCAGCCCAGGCCAGGCATCCATTCTGTGGCGTGAACCGTCCTAATCGCGATTTTTTAAACCTCAGGATATTGGCGTTCTGGGCATGCTGATTTCTGTTATGTTTATATAAAAATAATGTTTATGTTTACATTAAGATAAACTTCAATACAATTCCAAAGTGAATCCGTTACTTACAATGCTACGTTCAACGATGTATTATAATCATTTATTAAAAACAATAATAAAAATTAACAAAGATTTTAAAAGGATTCAATAAAAATTTTTACATTATGTATTGTTATTTTGGCATGAGAGTGATCCATGACACTGAATTGCAAATTTCTTTGGAGACTAAACACGGCATTTAATATCTTTACATCCACCCTTACAGTGACAAACCTTGTAATCATGTCTTCCTAAAACACTGCTTTGAGCTGCAACTTGTCCAAGAGTAATCTCATTTCATGTCCCAACACAAATGTTAACGCGCTGGATTCCAACGGTACCATAAAGACTTACTTGAATGACTGGCTATGTGTGCACATCCTATAAATGATAGTGATTAAAATACAGAGATTTGAAAACAACAAAAAGGTGTTTTTATACCAGCCTCCTAGCGTGGTTCGTAAACAGTTTCATTAGTTAAAATTCTTGGAAATATTGAAGAGACTTCAATTCATCATACAGAACATGCAGCATTGGCTCATTCGTTTGAAAATTTAATGAAAATCTAATGAACAGTAAAGCACTATATTGAAGAAAATTACACTGAGCTCTAAAATAATTTTGTTTTAATGCAGATTCCACTTGCTTGTAACGATTAGCTTCTGTTAATTGAGGTTACTTTTTGGAGATGTAATCTGTAAAATACTCACTTAATATCCAAGGAGATGATAAAACGGGTGCTACGAAGACGATCTAGAATATCAGTAACATACGGTATAGGAGGCGTCTTTTTCAGATACGTGATTGAATTTTCGAAAATCGACACAAAACGATAAGACTTATCCTTCTTTCTTACAAGGAGAATTGGATTGCTCCAAGCACTTTTACTGGGTTCTATGACACCTAACTTTAGCATCTTGTCTAATTCAGTATCGGTATGTTCTTGTTTTTTATTAATTTTGAAATGATTCTCTACTACATCTTCTCAAATTTTACGTTGGCAAACGGTAAGATCAAAAGTGGATTCTAAGGGGGTGACTTTGTCCGTTCTTATAACAAAAATATCTGCATTGGCAAAGTGCCATTGATCATGACGTAAATCGGGAACGAAGCTAATAGCTTCCCAAAAATCAACGTTTTATTTCCGGTACTACAATAATATTCAAACCGACTCACAGTGGGGCAACAGGCCTTCAAAGTTGGCAATAAATCATAGACTCTATAATTGGGGTTCTAACTCAAATATTAATTTTTAAATGTGTCTGTAGTTAAAAAAAAGATGTGGATAGATTTTAAGTGTTTATTTACTTAAAAAATACAATAGAAAGTCATGGAGGACAATAATAAAATATTTTAATTTAAGGGAGCTATGATAACTTCTAACAATTTTCTTGGTCATAATCGTCTTCACTATTACCATCATCTTCTTCATCATCAGTGTCATCAATATCACCACTAAAGTGCTGAATGGTTTTAGGTTTCAACAATTGTACTGCTTCTTTAGGAAGGTGTCGTAGTTTCTTCTGTTGTAAATTCTGCTTGGTCGTATTAGGTGATCGGAACTAAGTGTTCGTTCTTGATCTCATCGCTCAAAAAATTAAACTGCCTATCAATTTCACTATTTTTAGAACTTTTCATAATATCAAGAAGTGCCCTTCTCTTTATAAACTAAGTGTTCGAACTCGTTCCTGAAAAAATTAAAATAAATTACATTAATATGTAAGAAATGTTGTTATTTTTTATTTTGCTAGCCTCGAAAGAAACTCGAATAGTGACAAAAAGTGCAAATAAGTGCAAAAAAATTAACCAATTCTGAAAAGTCCAATCAATATTGATTATAAAAAATTCAAAATTAAAACTGGGACGGCCTGGGAACACAACTAATAGCCTACATGTTTCTAGGAGTAATTTCTGATTTTTACATTAAACGTTCCTTTTAAGATACAATTTTTTTTAAATTTTATAAACATTTTTGCAACTCTATAATTATTTAAATGTTAATACATACCTGAACTTGATGGTTCCATAACGAAAGATTTTAATAATTTTCAAAATACAGCTTAAACACAGCACAAAAGTAAGTAGAAATCTAAGCAATAAAAATACACGTAAAGTCTTCGTAAGTAACTATCTTCGACTAAGGGTTGTTACGAGGATAGGAGTGGGTTTAACTACTAAAATCGTATGATTTACTATGTACGGGGTACCGGTGCATCAAAAATAGGAGTGAGTAAAGTGTAAGTATATTTTAATTTTTGATTTATTGCCAACTTTGAAGGCTTATTGCCCCACTGTGCGACTACGCGATTTTTCAATCTAATAGGAACAGTACAAGTACCTACTTAAACTGACAATAGATTCACCATTTGCAACAGTGCAAGTGGGTCGAGAATTTCCTTTAACTCATAATTTAATTCCAACAGATTGTAACATATTCCAACCTTCCTGACCTAAATTTGTATGATTAGCACCTGAATCTAATAATGCTAACATACTACTTCCTAAAATATTGACGGTAACACGAAGACGTTTATCCTCGAAACATGTTCTATAACGAAGTCCAAAATGATTTCATTCTTTTCGAAACGAGATTTTCTTTCATTAATTAATTTGGTAATATAAGTTGAATTTACAAAAGTACGGGATTGCATTTTACGACTACTTAATGTCTCCTCCAGAGTTTTCCAAAGTGTGATTTTGATTACTATTGTAAACGGTACACGTAATGGTGGTAACTTTGGTTTTCCAGAGTGGTAACAATATCTTTACCTCTGAGGGTGTAAGCAACATTCGGTAAATGGTTGGGATAATTGGAATTCCAACAAGCGTCAACAGTGGCCGTTCTAATTTGACCTGAACTTCTACGATCACTGCCTTGATTAAACTCTCAACCTCGGCTTAAACCTCGACTTGGAACGGTTTGTCCACGGGATGAAACACTAGAAATTGGTATGTGACTTATCATTTATATTTTGGTTGATATTTAAATACGCGAGATCGGTTTCTTTTCTTCCTCTTAAATTAGGACTAGGTCCTGTAATACCCAACAGTAACCTCGACAAAGATCCGAAGCTACTGCTGGTACTGTGAGCATATTACTTGTTTTACATCTGAAGTAGTTTGCTAGACTGGCTTTAGATGTGCCTGTTGAAGGCATTTTGGATGTCTAATGTGACCAGCACAACCATTCTCCTTGTCCGCCATGTACCCGCACACGCTCTTTTTACTTTTCGACTGTCTGTTTTAGAGCGTCTATCGTCGATCTGCCTTTTCTAAAACCAAATTGGTTGTCGTGAAGTTTGAGTTCCCCTGTAGTCTTCGACGTATTGCCTTCTCATAATGTTTCGCCGTTGTGTTCAAAAGGCATATCGGCCTGTATAACGAGGGGAGCTCGAGGGGCTTTTGTCCTTTCCGGGGTAATACAAGTTTTGCCCTCTTCCAGAAGACCCATTCCATTTAACTGATATATAAATACTCACATTTTCATCTGAACCTCGAGTTTGACGCTTAATTTTATCTAATAGTCTATCGTCGTAATCAATCGGTCTAAATTCTTCATTTAAAAGTTAAACTAAATCTTGCCAAGTATTAGCTTTATGTTTGTTAGCTCTAAACCATATAAAAGCTCTACCAGAAAATAAATCAATAGCTTAATCCAATAATTGAATGTGCGTAACATTTCGAGCAATTACTAGCTCTTCAACGCGTTCTAAAAATGCAGACATTGACCTTGGTTCCGCGAAAAATTTAAGGAAGATAGTCATGCATACTTGGATAGCGGTGATGTATTGTTTTATTCATTAGTACTGCTGTATCTTCGTGGGCAGTTCCATCTGGGTTTTGTGTGTGGTAAATGTCTTATTGGGAAATTTTTATGTATGTTATTGCTGTAAAATATATCAATTCTGTTTATTGAGTGAAAAGCAGTGACTTCTTCTTTGTGTTGTTGAATACCATTGGCGTTCCATAAGGCTATTCTTAAGGAGGATGCCATTATTTTGTAATTTTGCTAACAACAGTGGAGAGCATGTTAAGGATGACACTGTTTTGCTGTAACAATTGATTAAAAAGGTTCTTGAATTCTTCCAGAAACTTGGTTAGAGTAGCTTCAATAGATGGAGATGTGGTTTGGTTGTTATTGTTTTTTAGTGTAGCAGCGTAGCTTGGATGTTGATAAATTGATGTACTTGAATTATTATAAGTTGGGGTAGAGGAATTTTTGTTGTTGTTGTTACTTGGTTTAGTGGTTCTCCTCCGGAGGTCCGCGTTATTTCGTCCAAATAACTTCGACTATTTTATATTTATTAGGTGGCTTAGCATATTATTCGGAAATAATTTTGCAAATAAAGGTCATTAATGCAGCACCGTATTTTTGTTTCACAGACTCATCTAATATTTCGGACAATTGGTTAAATGTAATTCCTTTGAAATAAATCAAAGGAGCTATGAGGTCAGCTAACCTTTCCCATACGTTGCAATCACTTGTGGTGAGGTTGCGGGCCTTCCAGAGTGATTTTAAGCTCTCGTACAATGCTTTTTCGGTAAATACCTTGGATTTAATTAATGTAGCAAATAGATGGCCACTTTTTAATCGCCCTGATTTCGATCTTCTAATCAGGGCGAGAAGTTCTTCTTCAATAATTTGCGGTAGCAAATTTGGTGGTATTTTACCAATTTCCACTTCCGATTCATACGAGTTACCGTCAAATGCATAATTTTTGACTGCGCTTTTAAAACGCCTTTAAATTCCCCAATTTCTTCGCTACTTAAATTTTTTTGTTTGTTGTTGGTAGTATTTTTAGACTTGGTGGTTTTCTCCAGTATCAACAGAACGTTTTAGTTTACAGAGAACCTTGGTTTGCTATTCATGCTTGTTGTGTCACGTCCTCAAGTTAGATCAGGACCTCAGATAATTGCTGATTTTATTAGGCTCAAATCCTTCTTGAATTCGTCGCTGCTGGTTGTAACCAGTTTTCCATAACCACAATTTCCTGTTCCGCTGGCCCCCCACTGGCCTCTGGGGTTTCCCCCGCTTTCACCTGGTTCCGTCTCGAGTTTATGGTGGAGGTGGACTTCCTCACCGCTCCTGTCCCGACCATCTTATCGGAGTCTGAATCTCTTGCATCACATTTACGATGGACTTCATTTTGTTCGGTACTTGGCTATCGCACTAATCGACATTAACTGTTCTAGGCGCAAGGTCGTTTGAAACAACTTGCCTCCAAACCCTTAGCGTATCCTGCAACATCAGGAGTTGTTCTTCACGGAATCATTTATTTTCTCTAAAGATTTCTTCGCGATCTTTTTTTCGTATCTTTTATCTCTTCCATATGTTTTGTTTTTCCGTGTCTTCTTTGATTATTTAGCGAGCTTCTAGCTTAATTTTATCCACCTCCGAAGTGAAAATGGCCTGTTGGCTAGCTAGTTCTTGAATCATCTTGTTCTAGTTCCTAATTAGTTTTCTTAGTTCCGAGATGTCACTATCTCTAGCAATGATCGCCTGCTGTTTCGTTAAATCCTGAAGCAGATTCATGATGTTAGCTTGGTTTCCTTTCTCGGTCTCTGCGAGTTTGGCTTTATAAACCGCTTCCGTGGAGTTGATAAACTTGATCTTTCCGAGTGTGGTGGTAACCTAGTTCCTGATATTAACAGGAGTCGGTGTATTTTTTGGGTTCTTTTTAAAGAGTTTGGGCCACTCCGACAGGCCCTCGTCACCACTCGGTCCCTAGTATAGAAGACCTGCTACCTTGTTTTTTTCTTTTGTGTTGTTATCGCCAGTAGCTGATTGGGGCGGCGTGGCCTGACTTAGAACCGACGCAGCAAAAAGTCGCTGGCTGACGGTTGGCGGAGCCTGCTTCACCGCTCGCCTCACCGACCGGTACTGGGGATCCGAGCCCCTGCACCGTAATCTTTTTCCTTTTCTTTGTCCATTTCATGTTTGTTTGGGGGTTTGTGTCGAGGACCTCCGCATCCAATTATCGGTAGGAACGCCCGATCATCCCCCCGGGCGCCACGCAGCCTTTGGCACGACTTTCCTCACCTTGGCTTATTGGAGAGACAGATGTACGTCTCTATTAAAGAACCTCTCACGTCAGCCTTGCGGGCTTACCCTTTCCACCGGGATTGGACACCTGATCTCGAGGTTTCCGCAAGTTACCAGGGACCACCAACAAGGAGGTGTGAGTAGGATTTTGGTCCCCAGCTAACTATCCTTTATTTTCGTTCGTTGTGAGTGGGGAAACCTTGATTGTAACTTTGAAGATTGCAACTTTTATGTAAATTATTTTATGCATAAATAAATTTGCAAATTCAATAGAATTTTTCTTTTTTTTAAGGAAGCGTGTTGAATTATAATTACAACAATTTTACTAACAATTCGTGTTTATTAGGAGATATGTATACTCTACGACATACATATTTCGCGCACTACTGGACATTTTCAGGTGAAACTACAGAATGATCAGAGCACAATCACAAAGACAATCTCAGATTAAAATACTTATTAGACAATCATCAATACAAAAAATGAACAACAAAGCAACATGGTTTACACAATTAAAATTTCAACAAATGCCTCTCCGTTTTCAGTTTCCACTTTCCATTGCTCAGATAAAGTTTCTCTTCCAGATCTGTTATTTCTTTCGTGTAATTCCATCTGGATTTCTTTTAGTTTGTTTCAAATTCCGTGAATGTTACTAATTCCGAAATTCATAGTCCTTAACTTAAATTTAGTTTTTGTCATGCCAATGGCTGATAATATTTCTCTAATGGATTACTCTTAATGTGGCTAAATTTAGTAACCTCTGCAGGTTCGGTTATCAACCGGCTAAAAAATGTTTTCATTGCGAATGTAAAACATGGGTAGGTTCATTAGACTTGGTAATCCGACTTTATTTCTCCAAATTTTCTCTTTTGGATTGCTCGGTAAATAAAATGCCTTAATCTTTTAACAAATGAAGTCCAATATGTGCAATATGCTTTGTTTTGCCTAACCTAAATTTTGGCTAAACTCTCAATTAACTCATGAGCCGAATTAAACAACTCACTTTCGCTAACGCGACGCGACACCTTCAGTTCCTCTATCTCCTCTAAAATGAATACAATTTTGATGGAATTCCATCATATTTTACTCTCCATTTATAAATTGGATACGATTTGCTATTGGCATTTGTTAAAATTTATTTATTTGTGCCGATAATGCTGCTCCTTCAACAACCACTGCAATAGTGTGTGAAATGGAGAGACGCTCGCGAACTAATTTCACTTTTACAGCGGCCTCTAACTCTAAACATGTAACATACGAATCGTCGTTAAAATCTTGTTGGTCTATTGCAACAGTAGCGTCATTAGATATTGGTAACCGTTTTTCTCTATTAGTGACATTAATTAATCTCGAGCAAATTCTTTCATAAAATGAGTCACTCGGTGGACCTCCCTCGAAATCTATTATCAATGTACAAATTTATTCTAAAATTTATTTATATTTTCTTTCTATCTCAAAATTAAAGTGTGGTATCTTAAATTCAAGTATGTTAATATTGCGATTTCTATTTTCTTTATCTTACGCATTGCGTAAAATTTTTCGTCTTGTGTTAATTCCTCTAAATACATTAGTTGAATTATTTGCTTTATAATAAAGAAGATATGTCGAATAAAATATTTTAAAAGGTTTCAAGTTTAATGAAAATTGAAAATTTTCCAACTTACATTTTAGTCTAAGGCTTCTTTTGCGTCAAGTGGTTTCGTCTTTTAAGATATCACCAGCTAAACTATCCCTAAATGAATGAAATGGATTAAAATCCATTAAAATTAAAATCAAAAACTATATTGGAAAATTTTTTATAATAAAATTAATTGACATGTGTTTTGACAAACCTATACATACTAGATTCTAAAATTGAATGTCACAAGTAAACAAAAATTCTTCAAAAAATGTTTTATATTTCAAAAACACAAGATTACCTTCTTCACCTTTTTTGGGTTTTGGACCTAATGAAATAATAGGTTTTCATATCTTTTCAATATTTATCAACAAAATCCAAGAACCAAAAATTGTGGCCCATAGCAAAGATACACCGAAGTTCAATATGGTTTGGCAAAACAATAAAAATAATGTGAAAAGTTAAAATTTAAAGTGCTCAAATTAGCCTTTAACAAAGATAAAATCCATAAGATTCACTGTCTATGCGGGTTGTAGACAAGAGTGAAATCAAAATAGATTCTAAGTTCGTCTACAACCCGCATAGACAGTGAAATTTATGGATTTTTATCCATTAAAGTAAAGTTTTCAAAATTAATAAGTTAAATAAACAATAAAACAAGATAATTTAGATTTTACTCTTTAGAGATTAATAATAATTAATATAATTTCTATATAAGTTATTATTATCATTCAAGATTCTTTTGATTTTCTTCGCGACTTATAAATGACCAAACATGGACGTTATAATGGCCTTCTTTAAGGACGTCAAATGTTCGTCTTAATAGTGTCGTTCTGCGTACGACATTTATTGGACATATGACGTTGCCGACTGATAAATATAGGACAACATTATGACGACACTGTGCCGCCTGGGAAGTAAAAGGCAGAAGACCAAAAGCAAGAGCTTCACAAAAAGTAATACTTAGTTTGTTTTTTATTAACTCCTTCGATACAAGCAATCTATCCTAGGATAATAAGCTCTTTTGCTGACAAATTATAATATCATGTAGAGAATCGTTCCAGCGAACAATCTCTTGATACAATAATTCACTAATGGGGAAGTTTCCTAAAAAAAAATTTACGTTTTTTTTTTCAAATTATAAAAATAAATCAATTATTAAGGGACCCCTATTCGACGGTTTTTCTGGTAGATTTTCGAAAGCCGTAAAAAATCGATTTGAAATTCAAAAACAATATGGCCGACATTTGTAGGATTTTGATATGTTGCAACGTCGCAAGTTCGAAATCTAAATATATTCCTTTTTCGATAATACACACGTATTGACGTATACATGTGAAAGACAGAGACAAAATTATTCGTTGTATGTGAAACATGAGATTGTTTTTAATTTTGACAAACGACAAACATAGAAACGTCAAACTATATTGTTTGCATTTGAAATTCGTTCATTTTAATAATATTCTAAATATTCTTAAATTAAAAATGTTTAAAGTTGACGTTGGATTTGAAAAGCCAACTCTAATAATCTTCCACGCATTACATCAGTTATGATTACTGATTTTTTTGCGAATAACACCAAATATTTAAGTGTCGAATCTCGAGGGGTAAAATATGCTAGGTAAATTTAATTTCAAATTTTGTTGTTTATTATTTTTTATTTGATATATTATTTAGATCATCCAGACAGTCTTATGTCTTGTCTAAAACTCTTTAAATGAGTTTTGTGCCCTTATCTATGGACCGATTTTCCCGGGCGACCTCTCGTTGTTTGTAACTTTTGTGCTCTTTCGATTGGTGGTGGTTTCACCCTTTACGCACACCCTGAGTATCACCCTCAGTTAACCTATAAACTTGTTTGTTATTTTCCTCCTTATTTCTCACCCGAACTTGAAGAAATTTTATGGGGAGCTAGAGCCGCTCGTGTTCTTGCTGAATTAAACGGTTTAGCCTTATTAGCGATTGTTTTTGGTTCACAACCCTCTTGTTAACCTCCACTACTTGTGCGTCGTTTTTGAGCTTGTCTGGGCGCCTAGCTCGTCGTAAAAAGTTTTTCCGCGGTGATTTTTTGAGCTTTACTCGAATAATGTACCGCGCTCTTATCGCTTCGCGTTTTGTGTAAATAAAGTGGACTCACCCCTTGATGATGTTTTCGGTGGTTAATCCGTTTTCACCCTTATGTGTGGCAACTTTAGGCTAGGCCTATCGTTTTACACCTCACTGTTTGTTCAAATTTTCACTGGTTACGACACACTAGTAAATCTACCTAGTCGAGTAGCCCACATACTGAAATACCTGGTGGACACCTGCAAGTGATCTTAAATTCTTAAACCCATCTTCAAAATTCCGGCGACATTTTTATCGGATGAACCTACGACGCCTAAAGTGGTAAAAACAAGGCAGAGGAACATTAAGAAGGTGAAAACAACGTATATATTATAACCTATTGGGCTAAAGGACCCCCAATTGTACCTTTACCTAGGCCGTTTCGGAACGCTCGGAGACGCTTCGAAAATGAGCTCTCAAAATTTAAAAAAATCTGGGTATAATTCCTTTCGTCTATCATTCTTGAGATGTTTATATCATTTAAACCAATAAAAAAACAGTAATATTCATTTTTTCAATTAGATGTAACCCCTTAAGTTTTGATTTCTCGATAATCCTAATTAAAAACATTTTCATATTTTAAAGTGAAATTTATGATATATCAACAATAACAAAATTGTAAAAATCCTCTAAAATTGAAGTTGGTATTGTGGTTAAATTTTAAGGTTGGTATTTTTCACACAACTAACATATTTCGTGACTTTTCAGTTCTAGAAATTGTTCTCCAGTTAACATTTCAATCTTTTTATTGCTGGTATTGAATGTATATTATGTTATTATATTGTTCTTGTTCTGGATTGTTTGGAACGTATGTATACCACTGCTTCTGGAAAATATTTTTGTATCCTGCTGGATGCCACGTGTGACATGAAAAAATGCTGAATGCGGACGTGATTGAGGTAAGCTTTATTTGTAAATTTTTATTATTAAACCCATCATTGAATAACCACCATTTAAAAACATCATCATCATTTCTAAAACTTCTGACGGTTTGCTAGAAGGATTCTTGGGAGAATTGATATCTCGTTTATTTTTTATTTAAAGAAATACTCATGCATTTATTTTTACAGACTTCTTTACATATTTAGCATTTTAAAAATGTATTAGGTACCGTGGTATCATATGAAAATTAATTTTGTATCTAATCCAACACATGGTCTCCACTTTTACAATTAAAAATGTATCGTGGCCTAAAGAGAAGGTTTGGGATTCAATTTTGCAATTCAGGTTTGGGATATTCTTTTACAAACATAAAAGGTACCTCCATCCACTTTCGATAAATTAGTTTTGCCACAGCACATTTGAAATCATAAAACACCTTGGCCTTTCTGCTATGGGCGATAATTCAACCTAGTGATGAAATAATTTGCCGACATTATCATCACTTCAGAACTAGAAAACTAACATGTGGGCTAAACCAGTTATTTTTGGGGACAACACATCACATTATTTTTATTTTCTAAGCCATAATTTGTTACTTTCGGTCTCGCAAAATGTTTGTAATTTTGTTCTTTTACCATACTTAGATACGAAGTTTTTTCAATTTACATACAGTAAAGCTCCTTATCCGCGGTTCCGTTATTCGCGGTTTCAGTATTCGCGGAAGAAAAATTGAGACCACTTTCTGTATTCGCGGCCGAAAATTTCATTATTCGCGGATTAATAATTTACGATTTTGAATATTATAATTTATATTCAAAACTCAAAATTAAATAATAATATTTAAACGAAAAAATTTAGACTTCAAGGAGGTTCTTGTTTTGGACAATGCTCCGGGTCACCCTTGTGAGCTTGAAACTATGCATCCGAATATTAAGGTGATATTTTGCCTCCGAACACGACGACTTTACTTCAACCAATGAACCAGGGAATAATTCAAGCTTTGAAGTTCTTTTACATTAGGCGAACCTTTAAAATCATTCTGGATATCATGGAATGTGATTCTGACGTGAGTTTTATGGAATTCTGGAAAAATTTAACATAGCAATGTGCATTGTTAACATAAAGGAATCGTTACAAGAGCTCAAGCATTGCATACACATTGCAATCATATTGGAAAAACTATAGGTTGATCTAACAGTCTGTGAAAGTGGGGGATTTAAACAAATTAAAACATTAACTGACACAATTGTACAAATTGCTAATGGAATAGGACATGATGGTTTTGAACAGATAGATTCGAGTGACGTTCAAGAGCTGCTTCAATCACACGATGAAGATTTAAGTGAAGCCGACTTGCAGGAAATGTTAAAACCCTTCAAGCTTCAACATCTTACAATGATACGATGACAATCACCTTAAAAAACCAGACCGCAGGTTTCCAAATGGCAAATGAACTGTGAGATCACTTCATTAAAATTAACCCGTTTTTGGAAAGAAGCCTTGCTTTTAAAAGGAAAATAGAAGGTGCCACAGCTAAATACCATGCGGAATTAAAAGGCCTTTTAAAGGCGGCAAAGCAAGAAACAATTACTAAATATTTTAAACCAAATAATTCAAACAATAATAATTAATAATAATACTGATAGGTATGTGAATAAACTGATTTTATTTTTATTGATTTTATTTTATTTTCCTATCTTGGAACCCAACCCTTGCATTTCCATACAAATCACTATTCCATATTCACGGTTTCCTTATTCGCGGCATAATTTTGGAACGTATACCCCGCGAATAAGAAGCTTTTACTGTATTTTTCCAAATTTGTTTGGATCCAATCCAAATCGAATTTAAAGAACATTACAAAATAGCCAATTTTGGCACATTCCCCAAAGAGTTTCACCAAAGAGCATACCGTCGAAGTAAGTGGTTGCAGCATTCCACTTTCTCAGCAAGCAACGCTCAGTATGGTTTATTTTGCAATAATTTTTGAAACACTACCGTCACTATTTCCTATCAATATATGGTAAATTAAACCATGCATATTTTTATTTCTATTAAAGCCTTCAATTAATTGCATATACAAAGGAATCTGTTTCGGTATTTCCAAGTTATTAAATATTTCCAGCGTCATTGCAGTTTATCTTTTGGCCGCACTGTTTTTCTTGACGTTTTACTTTTTTAACACTGAATTTTGGTTTGTATTTGGTGGTTTCACTTTAAAAGAATATCTTCAAGAATATCTTAACAAAACGTAATGTAGTATTGGAAAACACTTTTACGACATTGATGTGACGTGTGATTAACTTTTGAATAATGCAATATTTTTAATTCTCCAAACGCAATGACAAATTTTCTCGGCAACGTAGTGACATCTCGAGAATTCAATCAACTAATTAGCAATTGTTTATTTATTTAATTTGCTACAAAATTTTCATAAATTTTAATATAAAAGGAAAAGCCGGTTGGTAAAACTTTTAGTAATTAAAAATATTTTTCTCTCTACAGATTAATTTTGTTAAACGAAAACTGTATGGTATTTTTCAGAAAAGCCATTCCAGCTTGCTTAAAATAACCCTCGTTATCCAAATCTACCAAAAAAAAAAATTTCATTTCAAAATTTAGAGACTTACGCTTAATCGTACGTAAATGGTAGAAAGCAAAAGCATTTATCAGAAAGAATTCTATTTGTAACCTTGATAAGATGTCAAATTTTTTACGAATTTTTTTGCGGATTGATTCTCTTACATAACATCTTACCTAAGAAGGCAAATACTTGTTTTTGGAAATAATTTTTACTCTTGCCAACTAACTTACGACCTGTTCAATAAAATAATTTTTTCTCCATATGTTAAAATATTGAGAGAAAGTACAGATTTTGGTCTAAATCTTTAAAATTTCTCAGTAGCATCCCTATTTACTAACATTTTAATTTCAAAACAAAAGCGGATAGCCCTCATGGAATTTCAAAATGCATGTATTTTTTATATGCTGTTTTTTATAAATCGATTTGGGAAGACGTGAGACGCTTTCAAAAATATTTTTGAAAATTTCCCTTTACGATTTACTTGTGAAAAATAAAATTTTGATCCATCGGGATCCATTTAATATTCTATCAAACTGGAACAGTTTACAATGTAAATTTTTTATAAATTTCTTTTCAGTTCGTCCAAAAATTTAGACCGATCGTGTAAAATTTTTAAAATACTGCCAAAATAAGGTTTTTCTCTGATCCATCCAACGAAATTAGTAGGCATAAAATAAATATTCAAATAGAACAGCTAACCTAAGACAGAAAATCCTCACTGGAAATTGTAATATTTGCACTTTTATCAATTAACTTACGCTTTGTACACCCAAATCTATTAGAATTCTTTAGCGTATTACTTAATGAGCAATATTTAATTTCAAAGCGGTCACGTACGCTTCCCAACAGCTTTGTTTATGTATGTTAGGTTTTTTGTTAATCCACCGTGGAATGAATGAGACGGTAAGCAATTTAAATTATTTGCACTTTTGCGAAATAATTTTGGCCTCTTCGGGATAACTACAAAAATATTTTTGGAATTTTGAATATTACATTTTTTTACTGCTTCCTTCATTTTCGTAAAACTAAAAAGAAACGCACCTGTAACCTTTTTTCGAAAATACATCGCATCATGCCCAGAACTGACGATTTTGAGTTTCAGTTAAAACGCGCCTGGTTTGTAAAGAAAAACTTTGAAGTTTGCAGTTTTTTTAAGACTGTGTCTTTATTTGGCGTTTTTCGATTACAGATGTAGTACAAAAATATTTTCATCATTCATAATGCTATTCGATACGGCCATCACAGTTTAGAATATTTGACGAAAAACACGCATTACTGTCAAAATGCTGTAAACCGTTCAGAGCGCCTTAGCGTTCTTATTAACTGACTAATATATAATTTCAAAGCGGCTGCGTACGTCCTTTATTAAATAGGATTGTTTTTGTATCTTAGGTTTTTTTCGTAAATCCACTGTGGAAGGTGTGAGAACCGTACGCAATTTTTTCAAAAGTTTTCAAGGGTACATCCTTACCATATTTTCGTGATAAATAAAATTTATTTAATTTTGAATCAAGGGGATTTATTTATTTCCTACTAATACTGAACATTTTGCCATAAAAATTTCATATATTTTTTTCCGTTTGTCCACAAAGTTGGCCCAACTGTGTTTGAATGTGGTGAATTTACCAATTCATATCTCAGACCTTCACTTTATATGATCTGCATAAATTTCCATCACATTACGCTCATTGAAGTTATACAATCGATAGTTGCATGTTCGATTGTAAGAGAACACTGAGTGTCGAACCTTGAATTAGCCAAATTAATTTGGATATTTTGTTTCAGTTTATTATAATAGCCACGATTTTCACTTGGTGGAGAGGTGAAAGCATGTCCAAGGTTACTTGTACGCCCTTGGTTTCTTTGGCTTTAATCCTTCATCTTTTCAGCCATTCCTGTACCATTGCCAAGTTATTCTGCAAGACTTCGGACACAACTGTCGTATTTTAGTGTGTTGCTAAAAGATTGCGGTATCATCAGCAAATATAGCAATCTGCGGTGTAAAGGAGGTAAAGTACACATCATTTTATATAACATGACCCCATGCCAAACCTTATCAAAAGAGTTTCAAAATTTCAAAGGGTATAAATACTTTCATCAAATGATCTTCCAACTTACTCGTTTTTGCCAATTCTGCGTCTTCCTTAAAAGGGGGTATTGCTATCTGAGGCCATTCAAGTTTTTTGTGGCTCTCCATAATGAGTACTCGGTAACTTCGGTGGCAGTTAGTTCTTTCGAGTAGTTTTAAATCGCTTCATTTTTTCATCATGTGGGGGTCTTCTGTTCTTTGATAGCTTTTTGAGTTTTTAGTAAAACCTAGTATTTCTAATGTAGCATGTCTAATGTATGTTGGTAATCTTACCTTAAAATCTGCAATTACTATTTGGATTTCCGCCAGGTATTTATCGATGTTATAATTAATATTTTATATTTTCTAGAGCTTTATTATTTTTATGTTTTCTGCTCTTTTACATTTCTGCTATTCTAATATTTTCCTTTACTTAAATAAACCTACCACGTGCGTATCCACTGCAATCTAACTACCTAATAATTATGTATTTTAAAACAAAATAAATTATGTTGAATAAAATATTTATTAATAGAAAAGTTTACAAAAATAATTAAATATTTACGAAAAATAAAATAATAATAATAAATGTATAAATTGACAAAATTAATTTTTCCAACTTCGAATGACCGAAAACTAGATATGAAAATGTAGAATACTACTTTAAAAACAAATTCAAAAATTAATTGTCATTGATAATAACAAATAAATAACAATATTTTTGCAAAATATAACGGAATTAAATATTATATTGTCAAACATTTTCTTAAAATTATGTTTTGAAGAGTTTAGTAATTAAGAAGATTCAACACAAGAAATCTTAAATTTTGCTAACAACCTTTTCTTAAAAATATTCTGTAGTAAATTTTAGTGTGCATAATATAGTATACCATCCGTGCTTTTGGCCATCTTACTCGTACCCATGGTCACATTACTCGTACCCATGGTCACATCGCCCGCATCTATGGTCGCATTACTCGTATCCATGGTCACATCGCCCGTACCAATGGTCATATCATTCAGACTCTTCTTCTTCGTGTGCCATATCCGGTCACCCGGACGTTGGCGATTCAACTTGCCGAAGCCAAGATGAATTTACCAGGGAGTATAATTCATGGGTGGTTTCCCGTTGCCTTCCTATAGTCCACAGATCGATATTGGACTTTTGATCACAGCAGTGTATCTAACGCGAGCAGGGTTTGAACTGCGACTTACAGCGTCGTAGTCAACCCGTGTATGCTTCGCGCTATACTGCTGGTCTATTTACTCTATTATCTATTATTTATTCAGACGCTATTTACTAATTAAATGGACAATCAATATTCGTTATATCCGGTACATTTTCAATATATTTATAATTTACATTTATACCTATTTGAGATTTGTTGCAGGAGAAAAACTATTTCAATTGACTGTTTTTCTTGTACCTACTACACTGCGCTTGACTATAATATTTCCAAGATTGTAGTTTGTCAGTTTTGATAATGTGCACTCATTTACAAAAATACAAACATCCGCAATATGATTGCATCTTTGAATCGATAACTCAGCTTTACAACCGCACTACGATCCCAAAATTGTACGATCTTCTCTTAACTGAAAACATAACAAAATTAAAACTAATAAATTAAACAAAATTTGAATATTTACCTTTATTTTAACCACATATGGAGGTTTATTTACACTTGTTTGTTAACAAGCGTGGTCAACAATCGCATTCATATTGTTCTCCTGTGTTGGAGACATAAAACTAATGGCTCCTTGACAGGAATAAGTGTTAAGCACTACTTGTAGAGGGATTTTCTTTGGGATGAAATTTTTTGATTTCATTAGCCCACATATTTCTAACAAAACGTGTTGTCCAAAAATTAATCTTTTCTCGTATTTTGATAGTGATTTGCACTTCTCGTACCGAAGAGAATAGGCATTATTTTGTTTAAATATGAAATCTAGTACATATTGGAATTTTCATAGGGACTTTCTGGCCGGTTGGCCACCGTAGATGGATAGTAGGTCGTAAATGGATATTGCTTATCAACAATGGTGTTGCATTTGAAACACTTGCAGCTCTCTATGACAGATGTATTATGTTTGAATAACTGATTGCATAACTAATATACTGTAGTTCCAGGATTACTTCAATATGATTGTTTGTGCTCTCATTTACAGAAATACAAACAGCCGCAATATCTTTGAATCGATAAGCCAGCTTTGCAACCGCACTACGGTCCCTAACTCAGTTGTACCTAGATCTTCAGATCCAGGCCGAATTGATTTATAAAACTTGCAGTATTCACTAAGTTTAAAAAATTATGTTGAAGATATTCAACTTTAGTTTGTTATTATTTTTCTTATGTACTGTTTTTACTGATCTAGACTAGACCCAGTATTCTTCTCAATATTTTGTTTTGTCAGACACATTATTTCCGTTCCAAACACCATAGCCGGTCTTATCAGTGCTCTGTACATTTTTATTTACGTGCTTGTACCAATTCACCTACTCTTCAGGAGTCCTAGAATGGCTCTATTGCCAGATATTATTCTCTCTTTAATGACATCTTCTCTATCGTTTGTGTTACTGAGTTGTAGGCCCAAGTATTTAAATGCTCGCACTTCTTCGAATTTGTAGCCTTCAATGTGTTCCCCTTCTATGGGTTCGGTTTTCTTTCTATGGTATTTCTTGAACTATATATATCAATGACCAAATACTAACATATCGCAATCACAAAGGTGGTTACCAGTAGCTAGGTGAACTGCATGTACATCGTGCAAGCTCCAGGAACATTTTGAGCAAGTGATAACGAACGGGTTAAGGTAATGTTGCAACATGTCGCAATCACAAAGGTGGTAACCAGTAGCTAGGTGACCTACATGTACATCGTGCAATGCTCCAAGAACATTTTGAGTGAGTGACACTGAACGGGTCTTCCGTGTATCTATCCAATGACACGCCATTTTGGAATTGCTCCTGTAGCTGGTTTATGTCTATTTTCAATAGTAACGGTTGGCCTTTTGCTAGTGCCCTTTACCGTACCATCGGTAGATACTTTGGGAGTTTATAAGACCAAATCGTCATCGATGTTTAAACTGTTTGTGCTAGCAGTTATTCCATCCATTTTTTTATATATAAAATTAATTTATTTATTAGCCAACTATTTAACACATTTTGTGAGATGGAATGAACACAAAAGGAAGCGTATGTTTTAAGTTTGGTTTTATATTAGCTAACAAAGCTATGTTTAACGTCCATCCAGAAGACACGGTTAATTTACTTATCATTTGAGGCTGAATACCACAAAATTTCAAGTCTATGAGAAAATGTTCTTAGCAACTATAACAATGCATAAGCATGCAATGCTATTGCAATGAATCGATGTCCCAATGTGTTGAAGAGCTCTCCAAACTTATTTTTTTATTGCGTGCTTTGGTGGGCAGTCAACAGCTGCGATGGTTATACTAGTGACTTGTATACTATGTTCTTTATTATATTTTTTATCCAAGTGATGTTTAATAGTGTTTTTTACAATGATGACGGTTCCTCCATGTGCTTTGCAGCCAGGATGCTGTATGTCATATACGGAGTATTTTGGTATTTTAAAATAATGTTTTTTTTGTAAATTGCGTTTAAAAAATGAGGATTATGTCTATTTCTAGGTTTTTAATAAAAAAAAAATCAATTTTCCATGTTATTTCCCTATGTTAAGATTTCAACCGGTCACTCGGTAGAACATTTTTGTTACTAACTAAACAAATTAAAAATAATCTGATGATCGTGCAGGTAAAGAAAAAATTATAAATTTAAATTAAAAATAATTACAAAATATTATATAATTGTAAACCAAAAAGGTAGCTGTATAGAAGCCTAAGAACTGCGGTCATCCGAGTTCCACCTTGTTTTCTTTAAAATTGATATATTCTTATGGGATCCAATTTATACAATTTACATCATCTTATTTTGTACTTAACGTCTGAGCTATTGGTAGGATCCTAAAGGGCCAAGTCAAAGGGTTTTCGTAGCCAAATCTCGAGGTCGATGAGATTAAATTTATACATAATTTTAATACAAATTTGAATTTTTATTTTGTAGGATTTACCAACGTTATTCACGGATTTGGAGAATATTAATGCCGTTACAAATAATTTCGATATGAACATAATTCTGTACAATAATAACCATTTTAAAAATGCAGAGCCCTTCCGTAAAGATTCCACGAAAGTAAGTACTTTATAGGAGTAAAAAATGAACATGAGTAAAAGTTAAGGGTGTTAGGCTTCATGATCCTCGCCTCGCATTTCTTTAAAATTGCTATGATATATTGACATGGGATCGAATTTATCCAATTTACATACATATTATAAATATAAATTATACATAAAATATTATAAATTTAAATTAAAAATAATTACAAAATATTATATAATTGTAAACCAAAAAGGTAGCTGTATAGAAAAGCCTAAGAACTGCGGTCATCCGAGTTCCACCTTGTATTATCTACTTTAGCAAGCTGTATGCAACCAAAACACGAAGACGAAATATTGTTTCAAGGTCGTCGGGATCCGCTCACGATTGAACAATATTTGTCCATAGCAACTTGCAAACTAGATTTGAAGAAGTGAACCTATACCTAGATTCGAACTGGGCGCCTTACGTTAGCAGTTGGTCATGCTAACAACCTGGCCAATGAAAAATACTATAAAATTTATCGAATTACTTTTAAATATGGGAAAAAAACATTAATTAGCAAATAATTAGATTAAATAAAATGATTTTCAATGCATTTATTTTTTAACAATGAAACATATTTATTTAAATATAACAGTGACAGAAATGAACCATTATAACATAACTATTCAATGAAATGGAAAATTCTTCTGTAACAGCTTGTGTAGGCATCGACTCTAATACTGAAGAGGAATAACTAACATACTAGATAATCATGAAAGTAAAGATATGATAAATAAATAATTTTTGGTTTTTAAATAAATTTAAGATATAAAAAATTAAATTGGCTTTCTCTCAAGATGACGTCTTCAAAGATATTCGTTTTTCAATTCCATGTAATGGTAATTAATATGGTTTTCTTTCATTTTGCCAGTTCAACATTTGCCGTTTTCTGGATTTTTTGTTTTGATTTATTTACTCGAAAACCTGGTCTTTTAACACCATAACATGTTTCTAGCTAAAAGAAATGAATTTAGCTATATTATTATTTATGAAATGAATTTAAATTGCATACCTTGTTTAATTACCTGTTCTCCTAGCTGGTTTTCTACTAATAGCACTTCGTTGGTTGTTAAGTTGGTCTCAAATTTTTTACACACTTTTACTCAAGTTTAACTTAACCTCAAAACGCACCGAACTGACAATTTGATAATACAATGTTGCGTTATGGAAGTTGCCTACGAGATAATTTTTTAGTAAATAAATCCAAATTTTTATCTTAGAGATAACAAGGATAACTTATTTAATAGATTGATTATACCAAACTTTATCTAAAGGTGAAGAAATCGGGCATAAGTCGGGCAAATCTGGCACTCTAATTTTGTTTTTAAAATAACTTACTATGTAATACATGGGGTTACAGTATTCTGGGTACTGCGACTCCTGTTGTAACAATTTAGATGCTAAATAACTTATATTAGCTTCATAGTTTGTTGCTTTGAGCAGAATGCAAGCTGAACTGGAGTCATCTGTCAAACGGCTTCTAAGCGAGTCTTTAATGAATTCCACGTTTCCATAATTTTGATATTAGCATTTTTACTCAGATTTGCATTTCTACACTTTCTACAGAAACCTTGAATATGAAAAGTTTTGCTTTACATTTCTGTAATGGCGACATACCGAAAAAATATTCTGATTTGTTTTACTTTTGAAAATCTAAACTTAAGCATATTATTACGATTAATAAATAGATACAATAATAAAAAATAATTGCCGCTATTTTAAACACAGCTACCAACTGTGTACACAAAAATATGAGCGTTAGTTAACTACGCTCCTATTGCTGGGACTATTTTCTCTCGCGGATTAAAATGACAAAAATGTTTTCCAAACTACGACTAATTACATCGAACCAGTCATTTGACCTTAACCGAAATTGACGAACCAGGTTAGATTACCGTTACAATAACTGTTAGAGTTTTGGCGCATTACAGTTCTAACATTAAAAGTTCGGTTTAATTTCTTACGTGAGTGTTTATACAAAATCCACAAAATGTCGGTTTTTGTTTTACTATTATTTTATATTAGTTATTAGTATTTCTCGCTATTTCTACATTACGGTATCTCTGCTTGAATATACAAAAACTACATTTTTTCATACTTAGTATATATAACTAAACCTGAATTTGGGTTTAATATGTATCACTAATTTGTAATAATATATTATTATCATGGAAGACCAAGTATGGAACATTTGATATTTTTCTTCCCGTTGCAGAATTGGGTTGTTTTACAAGAGAATGGACATTTTATCTCCTAAAGTGCTTCTTCGTTAATGATGACTCCATCAGGATTTGCTGCTAAAACGGTTGCTTCAGGTATAGTACTAATCCTACCATGTCAACTTTCAATCCATAAATCGTCAAATTTTTTTTAGGATTTATGTAAAAACAAAAGGATCTACAAAAAATTTTATACGTATAAAGAATATTCCTAATGAACATTTGTGTAGTCCGGAAAGTTATTAGTTCTAAGTACATCACCTTAGTTAAGAAAATCAAAATTAAATTTTGAGTTTTTTATATTTTTAATAAATTTGTCAACTAGATAAGGTAATTTCAAGGAAATTGTTTACGTTTTTTAATGTGGTATCCTAGATAAGTTTAATCTGCATTGGTATTAATTACTGTAATTAATGCTATCGCTTTTTCATATATATGCGGTAATTCGGAGACGGAGTTTTGCTGCACTTTCGTGTTCTTTTACGATTGGTATAATCGCTATTGCTCTGGGAGTAATGTGATCAAGAATTGTAACTATGGCGATATTTGTTTGAATGTAGGTTAAAACATCGCATTTGTATACTTGCCGTTGGTAGTTTTGACGTAAAGCCCTGCTTTTGCCTCGCGCTTAAGGCACCGTCCGTCATTGAGGACGGGCGCAGACGGGTCTCTTCCTTATATTCTCGCTTCCGAAGCGTTTTCGGCTCCTTCCCAACTACATCGTCTGTCCCGAGCGCGTGTTTTCGCATCTGAAGCAGGTGGTTTCCCGGCCGGCCATATACTATCTTGCAAACTATGCAGCGAACTTCGTCCGTGCAGTCTTTTGCGTGATGACGTGGCATGGCGCAATTTTGCTTTTGCTTAGTGTTTGGACGTATGTCCAAGTCCGCAGCACTTGAAGCACCGTATGATACCGGGGATCTCGCTACATTTGTAGGAGCTAAGGCCAACGTATCCCCTGTTTGGGATATATTTTGATACCACTTTTCGGACGCACACGATAATATTTCCGACCGGTCCGGAGCCACGCGATCGAACCCTGATCGCCCTGGCTAAACTCGAGATTAGTTCGCTTCGCCGTTTTAGGGACGTGCCTAAAAGACAATTTTCATCTCTTCGTCTGTGATCGTGCTTGGTACATCGCAGAGGCAAAACCTAGGGTTTTCCTCTTCGGGCACTTGAACACCAAGTTCCGCCTGTTTCGAGTCTATTGCCCGGTTGCACCGCACTATTTAAGAAAACTTAAATTTAAGAAAATCACTTATGCCAAATTTAATATTATAAAATTTAAAACTTTTAATTAATTTGACCGTTAGGATTGGTGGATTTGCCGCAACTAGGTTAACTTCCGCTGGCGGTGTCCTTGATGGGCCATAGCCGCATCGATAAGCCCCATTCGGTCATTGTGATGCGGTCCCAATCTGGCGAAGCTTGTATAAGACTCGCTTTTGTCAAAGAACGGGCCCAAGCAACACGTACGCATCCGGGACGTGCACGTCTTCGCGTTAGCTAGGACGTTCGCACCCGGGAGTGTTGTCTCTGGTGGCATGTGTAAGCTGACTGAACTTCTGCCATGCTATTATTACCCCATTCGCAGTGGTACTTAGTGCACGGGTGCGATTTGGCATTAATCTAAGTGGTGAAGATATGGCTACCTCTCCTACTTGAATCGTGTTCTCGCATCACCAGCCCAGGCCAGGCATCCATTCTGTGGCGTGAACCGTCCTAATCGCGATTTTTTAAACCTCAGGATATTGGCGTTCTGGGCATGCTGATTTCTGTTATGTTTATATAAAAATAATGTTTATGTTTACATTAAGATAAACTTCAATACAATTCCAAAGTGAATCCGTTACTTACAATGCTACGTTCAACGATGTATTATAATCATTTATTAAAAACAATAATAAAAATTAACAAAGATTTTAAAAGGATTCAATAAAAATTTTTACATTATGTATTGTTATTTTGGCATGAGAGTGATCCATGACACTTCGAATTGGAAATTTCTTTGGAGGCTAAACACGGACATTTATTATTTATACATCCACCCTTACAGTGACAAACCTTGTAATCATGTCTTCCTAAAACACTGCTTTGAGCTGCAACTTGTCCAAGAGTAATCTCATTTCATGTCCCAAC
Source organism: Lycocerus yunnanus (assembly GCA_036346125.1). Taxonomy (NCBI): domain Eukaryota; kingdom Metazoa; phylum Arthropoda; class Insecta; order Coleoptera; family Cantharidae; genus Lycocerus; species Lycocerus yunnanus. The sequence continues at coordinate 210,753 of JARFIX010000150.1, read as the reverse complement.
ACAAATGTTAACGCGCTGGATTCCAACGGTACCATAAAAGACTTACTTGAATGACTGGCTATGTGTGCACATCCTATAAATGATGGTGGTTAAAATATAGAAATTTGAAAACAAAAAAAGGTGTTTTATACCAACGTCCTAGCGTGGCTCGTAAACAGTTTCATTAGTTATCTTCTTTTCAAATTCTTGAAAATATTGACCAGGTAAGAGACTTCAATTCATCGTACAAAACATGCAGCATTGGCTCATTCGTTTGAAAATTTAATGAAAATCTAATGAACAGTAAAGCACTATATTAAAGAAAATTACACTGAGCTCTAAAATAATTTTGTTTTAATGCAGATTGTACCACTTGCTTGTAATGATTAGCTTCTGTTAATTGAGGTTACTTTTGGAGATGTAATCTGTAAAATACTCACTTAATATCCAAGGAGATGATAAAACGGGTGCCACGAAGACGATCTAGAATAGCAGTAACATACGGCATAGGGAGACGTCTTTTTCAGATACGTGATTGAGTTTTCGAAAATCTACTCAAAAACAATAAGACTTATCCTTCTTTCTGACGAGGAGAATTGGATTGCTCCGAACACTTTTACTAGGTTCTATGACACCTTTAGCATCTTGTCTACTTCAGTATCGATATGTTCTTGTTTTTTATTAATTTTGAAATGATTCCCTACTACATCTTCTAAAATTTTACGTTGGCAAACGGTAAGATCAAAAGTGGATTCTAATGGGGTGACTTTGTCCGTTCTTATAACAAATATTTGCATTGGCAAAGTGCCATTGATCATGACGTAAATCTGGAACGAAGCTAATAGCTTCCCAAAAATCAACGTTTTATTTCCGGTACTACAATAATATTCAAACCGACTCACAGTGGGGCAACAGGCCTTCAAAGTTGGCAATAAATCATAGACTCTATAATTGGGGTTCTAACTCAAATATTAATTTTTAAATGTGTCTGTAGTTAAAAAAAAAGATGTGGATAGATTTTTAAGTGTTTATTTACTTAAAAAAATACAATAGAAAGTCATGGAGGACAATAATAAAATATTTTAATTTAAGGGAGCTATGATAACTTCTAACAATTTTCTTGGTCATAATCGTCTTCACTATTACCATCATCTTCTTCATCATCAGTGTCATCAATATCACCACTAAAGTGCTGAATGGTTTTAGGTTTCAACAATTGTACTGCTTCTTTAGGAAGGTGTCGTAGTTTCTTCTGTTGTAAATTCTGCTTGGTCGTATTAGGTGATCGGAACTAAGTGTTCGTTCTTGATCTCATCGCTCAAAAAATTAAACTGCCTATCAATTTCACTATTTTTAGAACTTTTCATAATATCAAGAAGTGCCCTTCTCTTTATAAACTAAGTGTTCGAACTCGTTCCTGAAAAAATTAAAATAAATTACATTAATATGTAAGAAATGTTGTTATTTTTTATTTTGCTAGCCTCGAAAGAAACTCGAATAGTGACAAAAAGTGCAAATAAGTGCAAAAAAATTAACCAATTCTGAAAAGTCCAATCAATATTGATTATAAAAAATTCAAAATTAAAACTGGGACGGCCTGGGAACACAACTAATAGCCTACATGTTTCTAGGAGTAATTTCTGATTTTTACATTAAACGTTCCTTTTAACATACAATTTTTTTTAAATTTTATAAACATTTTGCAACTCTATAATTATTTAAATGTTAATACATACCTGAACTTGATGGTTCCATAACGAAAGATTTTAATAATTTTCAAAATACAGCTTAAACACAGCACAAAAGTAAGTAGAAATTTAAGCAATAAAAATACACGTAAAGTCTTCGTAAGTAACTATCTTCGACTAAGGGTTGTTACGAGGATAGGAGTGGGTTTAACTACTAAAATCGTATGATTTACTATGTACGGGGTACCGGTGCATCAAAAATAGGAGTGAGTAAAGTGTAAGTATATTTTAATTTTTGATTTATTGCCAACTTTGAAGGCTTATTGCCCCACTGTGCGACTACGCGATCTTTCAATCTAATAGGAACAGTACAAGTACTTAAACTGACAAAAGATTCACCATTTGCGACAGTGCAAGTGGGTCGAGAATTTCCTTTAACACGTAATTTAATTCCAACAGATTGTAACATATTCCAACCTTCCTGACCTAAAATTGTATGACTAGCACCTGAATCTAATAATGCTAACATACTACATCCTAAAATATTGATGGTAACACGAAGACGTTTATCCTCTGAAACATGCTCTATAACAAAGTTTAAAATGATTTCATTCTTTTCGAAACGAGATTTTCTTTCATTAATTAATTTGGTAATATAAGTTGAATTTACAAAGTACGGAATTGCATTTTACGACTACTTAATGTCTCCATCCAGAGTTTTCCAAAGTGTGATTTTGATTACTATTGTAAACGGTACACGTAATGGTGGTAACTTTGGGTTTTCCACAGTGGTAACAATATCTTTACCTCTGAGGGTGTAAGCAACATTCGGTAAATGGTTGGGATAATTGGAATTCCAACAAGCGTCAACAGTGGCCATTCTAATTTGACCTGAACTTCTACGATCACTGCCTTGATTAAACCCTCAACCTCGGCTTAAACCTCGACTTGGAACGGTTTGTCCACGGATGAAACACTAGAAATTAGTATGTGACTTATCATTTATATTTTGGTTGATATTTAAATACGCGAGATCGGTTTCTTTTCTTCCTCTTAAATTAGGACTAGGTCCTGTAATATCCAACAGTAACCTCGACAAAGATCCGAAGCTACTGCTGGTACTGTGAGCATATTATTTGTTTTACATCTGAAGTAGTTTGCTAAACTGGCTTCAGATGTACCTGTTACCCTATATTATTGTTAATAATGGCAATTCATTAACATAGGAGGACCACTGGCTTTACGTGCTTTCCGAAGCACGAGAACGGTCATAGATAGAGAGTCAGAAAGAAAATTTTCCTTTGTAGACTCCTCCCGGGTTCGAACCGGGTGCCTTAGCATCAGAAGTCGATCGCACTAACTACTAGGCCAGTGACCATCTCCTCTCTCGATCTCGAGATCATTTTTCTTTCGAGCTGGCCGAACATAACTTTCAATAGCAAAACGTCGTTCTTCAATGATACGACCATATTCAAGTAATTCATCAACCGTACTTTTTTATGCTTAGGAAAAATTCGCATGAATTCCACAGACCCGTGTCTGTGGGTATGTCAGACTTGACTGACTAAAACCCCTCCCTTAATGGAATATCGCATTGTTCACGGATGCACGCGGGATCTGTCTTCGCGGTGCAACCGGAATCTTCTTTCTTCCGGATCGTTGAGTTTCACCCGTTTGGAACTTTGCTCTTCTTACAGATTCTCATCAGCTTGGCGCTGTCTCTCGTCTTCCTTCCTGGTCATGATCTCCATCACCAGATTTTGGATACCATTCCATTTCTCTTCCGAGATCAGCATGGTGGCTACGGTGTTTTGTGGCGTAAAGAAACTGTCCACATTAAGTGTCGCACGTAGCTGTAACCACTTGGGGTAGAAAAAGATGGTGTGTTCTGCTGTGTCAGGTGCTTCGTTGCAGTAGGAACAGATGGGGGATGGTGCCCTCCCAATCTTGGCAAAATAAAAGTTGAAGCACCCGTGCCCCGTCAGAGCCTGCGTATGGTGATAGCAGAGCTCCCCATGCTTCCTTAAAATTCACTCGGAGATGTTTGGAATCAGACGTTGCGTTCATAGTCCGGTCTCCGATTCTTCCCACCTTGTTTGCCATTCCAGAATGAGCGCTTCTCTGTTGTTTGATTTTTTGACAGCCGAGATGTAATTGGCTGTCCTTTCTGCCACCAATAGATCTATGGATGGAATTGCCGCCAGAAACAGAGTAGTGCTTTCCGATACCGTTCGGTATCCGCAGCACAATCTTAAGGCCATCTTCCGTTGAACCTTCAGAAGGGTATTTCTATATTTTAAGACCTTCATTGCTCCCGACCATATGGGCGCCCCGTAGAGTATAATTGAGTGAACCACCAATGATAGGACCCTTTATTTGGTGGTGTTTTGGCCTTGCATGTTCTGCATAAGTCGGGAGAGAGCAGTGTAATTTTTCTCCGCCTTCTACACCACCTTGTTGATATGGGGTGCAAATGATAAGCTTTTGTCAAGTGTCACTCTGAGGATTGTAATTTGCTTATTTGGGATAATTTGATGTTGTCCCACCCTGATAGTAGGTTGTCGGATTTTTCTTCTTCCGGTCACCATGAGCGCCTCGCACTTTTCAGACACCAGTGCTAGGCCTTTATCTTCGATCCACTGTTTAATGGTCTGGATCACCGTATTACCGTCTTCTCAAGTTCCTCGATGGTTTTCGCTACCGCAATGACAGTCACGTCATCCGCGAACCCCACTAGTTCTACGTCTTCGGGCATCTCTAACGTGAAGATGTCGTGCATGGCGTTCCACAGATTTGACCCCAGAATTGAGCCTTGTGGGACCCCGCTGGTTACTTCTATTAGCATTTGGATTAGCTCTTCTTCAACTAGTAGTGTCCTCGCAGTTAGGTAACTCTTGATAATGTTTAAAAGGCCAGGTGTTTTGCGTTTCGCTACTAGAGCCTGAATTATCAATTCCCAAACTGCGGAGTTGAAGGTATTTTGGATGTTTAATGTGACCAGCACAACCATCCTCCTGGTCCGCCATGTACCCGCACACGCTCTTTTTACTTTTCGACTGTCTGTTTTAGAGCGTCTATCGTCGATCTGCCTGTTCTAAAATCAAATTGGTTGTCGTGAAGTTTGAGTTCCCCTGTAGTCTTCGACGTATTAGCTTCTCATAATGTTTTGCCGTTGTGTTCAAAAGGCATATCGGCCTGTATAACGAGGGGAGCTCGAGGGGCCTTTGTCCTTTCCGGGGTAATACAAGTTTTGCCCTCTTCCAGAAGACCCATTCCATTTAACTGATATATAAATACTCACATTTTCATCTGAACCGCGAGTTTGACGCTTAATTTTATCTAATAGTCTATCGTCGTAATCAATCGGTCTAAATTCTTCATTTAAAAGTTAAACTAAATCTTGCCAAGTATTAGCTTTATGTTTGTTAGCTCTAAACCATATAAAAGCTCTACCAGAAAATAAATCAATAGCTTAATCCAATAATTGAATGTGCGTAACATTTCGAGCAATTACTAGCTCTTCAACGCGTTCTAAAAATGCAGACAATGACATTGACCTTGGTTCCGGGAAAAATTTAAGGAAGATGGTCATGCTCATACTTGGATAGCGGTGATGCTATTGTTTTATTCATTAGTACTGCTGTATCTTCGTGGGCAGTTCCATCTGGGTTTTGTGTGTGGTAAATGTATTGGGAAATTTTATATATTTACTATGTACGTTATTGCTGTAAAATATATCAATTCTGTTTATTGAGTGAAAAGCAGTGACTTCTTCTTTGTGTTGTTGAATACCATTGGCGTTTCATAAGGCTATTCTTAGGGAGGATGCCATTATTTTGTAATTTTGCTAACAACAGTGGAGAGCATGTTAAGGATGACACTGTTTTGCTGTAACATTTGATTAAAAAGGTTCTTGAATTCTTCCAGAAACTTGGTTAGAGTAGCTTCAATAGATGGAGCTGTGGTTTAGTTGTTATTGTTTTTTAGTGTAGCAGCGTAGCTTGGATGTTGATAAATTGATGTACTTGAATTATTATAAGTTGGGGTAGAAGAATTTTTGTTGTTGTTACTTGGTTTAGTGCTTCTCCTCCGGAGGTCCGCGTTATTTCGTCCAAATAACTTCGACTATCTTATATTTATTAGGTGGCTTAGCATATTCTTCGGAAATAATTTTGCAAATAAAGGTCATTAATGCAGCACCGTATTTTTGTTTCACATACTCATCTAATATTTCGGACAATTGGTTAAATGTAATTTCTTTGAAATAAATCAAAGGAGCTATGAAGCAGCTAACCTTTCCCATACGTTGCAATCACTTGTGGTGACGTTGCGGGCCTTCCAGAGTACTGATTTTAAGCTCTCGTACAATGCTTTTTCGGTAAATAAATACCTTAGATTTAATTAATGTAGCAAATAGATGGCCACTTTTTAATAGCCCTGATTTCGATCTTCTAATCAGGGCGAAAATTTCTACTTGCGATTCATACGAGTTACCGCTAAATGCATAATTTTTAACTGCGCTTTTAAAAAGCCTCTCAAACTCCCCAATTTCTTCGCTACTTAAATTTTTTTGTTTGTTGTTGGTAGTATTTTTAGGACTTGGTGGTTTTTCTCCAGTATCAACAAAACGTTTTAGTTTACAGAGAACCTTGGTTTGCGATTCATGCTTGTGTTATTTCTCGATTCGTTTACTTGTAAAATTATAACTAAATTAAAACGAAATTGTTCTTATATAGTAATGAATAAACTGTTTTGAATTTTCGATTCTCACTAAGTAGTTTGAACATTGCTTTGTCGCCGTGCTGCAATTGAATGGCCTGTTTTTCCAGCCTGGCTGAAACCACTTCTTCCATGCGCGGAGCGTCCGTCACGTCCTCAAGTTAGATGAGGATGTGACTCGCTCACGCCTTCCGCATGCCTTTTACCCGCGGAACTTCGTTGTTGGACCTAATTGCTGACTTTATTAAACTCAAATCCTTCTTTAATTCGTCGCTGCTGGTTTTAACCAGTTTTCCATAACCACAATTTCTTGTTCCGCTGGCCCCCCACTGGTTTCTGCGATTTCCCCGCTTTAACCTGGTTCCATCTCGAGTTTATGGCGGAGGTGGGCTTCCTCACCGCTCCTGTCCCGACCATCTTACTCAGAGTCTGAATCTCTTGCATCACATTTACGATGGAATGCATTTTGTTCGGTACTTTGGCTAGCGCACTAATCGACATTAACTGTTCTAGGCGCAAGGTCGTTTGAAACAACTTGCCCTCCAAGCGTATCCTGCAACATCAGGGAGTTGTTCTTCATGGAATCATCTATTTTCTCTTATTTTCTTTTTATCTCTTCCATATGTTTCGTTTTTTCCGTGTCTTTTTGATTCTTTAGCTTTTGAGCTTCTAGCTTAATCTTAGCCACCTCCGAAGTGAGAATGGCCTGTTTAGCTAGTTCTTGAATCATCTTCTTCTAGTCCCTAATCAGTTTTCTTAGTTCCGAGATGTCACCCTCTTTAGCAATGATCGCCTGCTGTTTCGTTAAATCCTGAAGCAGATTCATGATGTTAGCTTGGTTTCTTTTCGATCTCCGCGAGTTCGGCTTTATAAACCGCTTCCGTGGAGTTGATAAACTTGATTTTTCCGAGTGTGGCGGTAACCTACATAGTTCCTGATACTAACAGGAGTCGGTGTATTTTTTGGGTTCTTTTTAAAGAGTTTGGGCCACTCCGACAGGCCCTCGTCACCACTCGGTCCCCTAGTGTAGAAGACCTGCTACCTTGTCTTTTTTACTCTTTTGCGTTGTTATCGCCAGTAGCTGATTGGGGCGGCGTGGCCCGACTTAGAACCGACGCAGCAAAGCAGTCGCTGACTGACGGTTGGCGGGAGCCTGCTTCAACGCTCGCTTCACAGACCGGTACTGGGATTCCGATCCCTGCACTGTATTATCTTTTCCTGGTCCATTTCATGTTAGTTTGGGGGTTTGTGTCGAGGACCTCCGCATCCAATTATCGGTAGGAACGCCCGATCATCCCCCCGGGCGCCACGCAGCCTTTGGCACGACTTTCCTCACCTTGGCTTAGTGGAGAGACAGATGTACGTCTCCATTAGAGAACCTCTCACGTCAGCTTTACGGGCTTCCTCTTTCCACCGGGATTGGATACCCGATCTCGAGGTTCCCCCCGCAAGTTACCAGGGACCACCAACGAGGAGGTGTGAGTAGGATTTTGGTCCCCAGCTAACTATCCCTTTTTGCGTTCGTTGTGAGTGGGGAAATCTTGCATATCCCTCCTCCCACACATTGCAGGTGCCAGATTCTTACTGACTTAAACCGCCCTCCTCAGGACGGACCCGGTTTTAGACTAAGCATTGTTTCAGGCCCGTCCCTAATCTCTAATCTGTTATTTCCTACACGCTTCTAGTTCCTACTGAACTAGACTTCATGATTTGTTATTGGTCTTTTTCTTTTTGATGCGGCTGGACCTTTTTCGGCTAGCTCACTTTTATGTTCGATTTCGTTTGTGTATATACTGTCGTGAACTGTCTGTTGCTGTATAATTATCGAGCCCCAAGTTGGTGAAGCCACTTGTCGTGATCAGCTGTTTTGAATAATTATAGCCCCACGTTGTGAAGCCAAATTGTCGTGTTCGTGATCTGTGGAAAAATTATTACTTCCCCTTCCTGAAGAAGCCAATTGTAATATTTACAATTATTTGATTGATAATTGTATTTAATTTTAAAATAGTTATGGTATTAAATAAAATTTTGTTGTGTTTTGAGTCGTGCCTTTATTAATTTAATTTAAATTGTATTTATTGTGTTGAACCGTACTTACGTGATGGTTACGAATAACTTTACTAAACTTGTATCCTCGATGGTGATCCTGCTAATTGTAAAATTTTTATTTGAATCGTTAATGATCAAAAAGAAAGACATCTATTGGTAATTCTGGGTTCTATTGCAAAGTAGGTCAAACTACAACGATAATCGTCACTTAAATGTAAGGTGTGTGTTGAATGGTGTCATCATTTAAAACTAAATTGTCAAGTGCGTGAATGAACTAAAATTACTTAAAACTAATTATAATTAACGACGGTGTAACACATAATTGTTTGAATTTTATATTAACTAACTTGTAAATATCAGCTGTCGAGACGTGGGTCATTGACTCCGTTTTGAAATCAGTAATACTCCAACATAACCGCAGTTTTCTTTAACATGTTGATTCACTGGTAAGTGCGAAAATTTATTTTAACTTGATTTAATTTCTGCGTACTTTCTTGAATTCACTTCCAAATTACTTCACTTCTTCATAATGTTGCTTCAATTTGTACATTGCATGTCAAAAATTAATTTTATTTAGTTAACTCTCATTTTATTTTTATTTTTAGGAGCAAAAATTGTACGTCTTCACCTGACGAGTGAAACTGCTCTACTGAATGTATTTTTCGCATCGAGAGGCTCATAAATTTGGAAAAATTCATTTGTTTACATCGGTTTTTCCATAAATGCTGGAATCCTATTGGCTGGAAGATCTTATCAAACAGATGTCTATGAAACTTTCACGAAAATTAAAGTCTTCAAAGCCGTTCACTGCAAAATTGTTAGAAAAATTCTAACTATAGCGGTTTCTTCATAATCGACCGTCAAAGTACGAATTCTTTCTTTGCACCCCATGTTAATTTTCACACCTTTGTCTATCTAACCACTTGCATAACACTTAGTTTTAATTCCTCTTCCTTCAACACTTATCTTATTCAAATCCTTAGCCTATTAACAATTTAATTACTAAATCTAAAATTTTGACATATTTGCAGGTTACAATTTCACATTTTCAATGTAGAAGATTCAATTTTCATCTACCATCCTCACTTGGATAGCAAATCGTTCTACAAATTATTGCGCTTGTTTTGGTATATAACTTGACCCATTTACAATTTTTATATTACTAAATCTTTCTTTTTAGGTTTCCGTAGGATGAAATTTTCTTTTGCTTATTTTAGCCTTATTTGAATCTTTTGGATTTTGAATTCATTTGCAAAAGTGCCTAGAAATGTGTACGCTACTATTGAATATGCAAAATAATTCCAACTTTAATCTGTGATACCCGTAGGATGAAATTTAATTTTTAGACTGCTAACTGTTTCCGACAGCTCATAAAATGAAATTTTGTATTTAAAATGGCTCTAATGGCATTCCATGAACCTATTACAACTGCTACATGCCAAATATTATCAAATCGTTATACAAATTTTCCATCCGAGGATACAACTTTATCCACCGAGGTTATCGGAATGATCAACTCTTTACGAATAACATTACTCTAGGCTTTGTGAGTTTGATTATTTTAGTATTATGTTAAATAATCATGGCTGTATCCTAATTTGCTCTCAATTTGTTGTGAACATAACAATTCCCTCTCAGTTTATATTTTTAACGATACTCTGTGTCTTTCAAAATCTAAACTACCTTAACTAACTAATTTAACTATATAACTTGAACGATCTAATCCTAATTTCTCTAACTATTTACAAATACGAACTTAACTTCTTTATAACAATATTTTTCCTCTTTCTAACTCCCATTATAATCATATTTCATTTCTATTATACTATTTTGCTTGTACATGCTTTATTTTAAATTCTCTTTATCTACTTCCCTCTCTCATTTCATATTTCATATTATCCCCTTTTTATATACTTTCTGCTTCATAATCTCCTTAAATTATTGTCCTTTTACATATAAATTGTTCCCATTTTAATCTTTATTTCAACAATAACTTCTCTCTTCAATTTTTTATAATAATAATACTCTAAAACTTATCCCAATTATTTAACTACACATATTTAACTGTGAATTTTCCATAGGTATCCTTCACTAAATCACATCTTCCTATAAACTGCAATCACCTCCCGTTACGAAACCTTTGATTCTTAATTCACTTGCCACCTAATAATATTTTTAAATTTTAATTTTAAACCTCCCTCTCATCATTCTCAACTTCTTGATTTGTTTCAACTCCATTGTACCGATATAACAAATTTATGTGAAATATCCCTCTAATACCCTCATTATCCAAAAATTTTAATTTATAAGTGTTGAGATTAATTACTCTATTTACGCTGTGGGGTCCTTCATAAGGTAACATCAGTTTTGCACAACGATCCTGTTCCCAATTTGATACCCTCAAACTTTTGATTATGACTAAATCACCTACGTTAAATATTATGCGTTTCTTTATCTTACTATTCGTCTTCCTTACGTATTTTTCGGAATTGCGCATTACATTAGCTTTAGCTTTAATTAAGTCTTCATCATAATTTCTATTTTCAATATTTGTACCCCACGGTCTATCCGGTATAATCCCTCTCATCAAATATAAAGGTGTAAATTGAGTGACGGTATTAGGAGAATTATTCAAAAAGTCCTCTACCTCCTCTAAACGATATGCCCATTCTTTTGTGAATCGTGAACTAAAATTCTTAAAATTTTATAACCTCCTGAATTATTCGTTCGCTAGGATTTGCTTGCGGGTGCCTTATGCTAGTAAAATTGACTTTAATTCCTTTCTCTTCAAAATGATCTATAAAACGGTTCGTGGTAAAATAAGTTGCATTATCTGCCAAAATACGTTTTGGTTTCTTAACTTCTTCTATAAACTTCTCAATACTTTCAATTGTGACATTTGTATTGCAATGGTCAGTTGCATAAAGTTTAACAAATTTTGTAAATATGTCATAAATGACCAAAATATGCTTACATCCCTCTTCCGTTTCTATTAAATTACTTAGATAATCTATTGCTATTAGTTCCCTGGTTCATTTGTTTCAATACTGAGTATTTGATTTTGGTTAACATGATTTTTATGATTTGCCAAACAACATAATGTGCATTTATTAATTTCTTCCTTAATTAGTTTTAAATCCTTGATACAATAAAAATTTTCCCTGAACATTAACCAACATTTCCTTATCCCTAAATGACCTTTATTAAAATGTAAATCCCTACAAATTTCTTTAGTTCTCTCTTCATTTACCACGTACAACTCTTCACCCCCAATGATCTTAACCAAAAATTCCCCTCTCATCTCATAACCCTTATAATTATTTCTTTGATTAACCTGATCTTTAATTTGACTGAACTGATTCTCATTTTGAATTGCTACAATATTTTGTTCTGAGTAAATGTTTTCCCCTAATTGATTCAATGCTATTAAAACGTCACAAAGTTTTTCCTTTTCTCCCCCTTCTTTTCTACTAAATGTATCAGCAATTAAATTATCCTTCCCTTTTTTATAAACAACATCAAATTCGTATTCTTGTATTAATAGTGACCATCGATAGATACGATTATTGGAAAAATTTGTTTTCATTAAGAAAGTTAAAGCTGAATGATCTGTTTCTATTGTAAATCTACTTCCTATTAGATAAAATTTTAATTTAATTAGAGCAAACACTATCGCAAGGCATTCCTTTTCTGATATTGTATAACGTCGTTCATAATCTTTCAAAATTCGTGAAGCGAAATAAATTGGAACTTCCTCTCCTGACTGTATCTGAACTAAAATGGCTGAAATGGCATAATCACTAGCATCTGTCTTTAATATAAATTTCTCATTAAAATCTGGATGCCTTAACTTTAAATTCTTGTAAAAACTATCTTTTAATTGTTGAAATGACTCTTCTTGAATTGTGGTCCAGTTCCATTTTTGATTCTTTTTCAATAACAAATTTAATCCTACGGTTTTCTCTGAATAATTATCAATAAACTTCTTATAATAATTGACTACCCATAAAAATCCTCTTAATGTCCTCAAATTAGTTGGTTTCGGAAACTTTTGAATTTCTTTTAATCGATCTAATTCGACTGATACTCCCTCTTGACTAATTTTATATCCTAAATATTTAACTTCTTTTTGAATAAATTCACATTTTTCTAAATTAAGTTTTAACCCTGTTTCCTTTAATTGATCTAAAATAATTCTTATATGTTGTAGATGTTCTTTCCAATTTTACTAAAAATTAATATGTCGTCCACATAGTGTATACAAAATCTTCAAATTTCCTAGTTTATTTTGCATAAGTTTAACGAGTGCAGCACACGAAGTTGACAACCCGAAAGGAACTACCCTAAAATGATACGTATACCCATTAATCATGAAACCCGTGTATTTCTACTATTTTCCTCCAAAGGAATTAACCAAAATGAGTTCTTTAAATCTAATTTAGTAAAATTGTATTATGTCCTATTTTTCCCAACAAACTATCTATGTTTTGAGGAGTTTCATATTGTGAAATTGTAATCTGATTTAATTTTCTGGCATCTAAACATAATCTGATAGAATTATCCTTCTTTCGTACAACTACTAATGGATTTATGAATGGAGTACTCGCTCTCTCAATGATTCCGTCCTCTAACATCTTTTGAATTTCACCCAAAATTTGTTCTTTATGTGCTTGCGGTATAGGATAGGTTTTACATTTGAATCCCTCTTCATTATGAATAATTAACTTATGTTCATACCCTTTTGCAATACTTGACTTATCATTAAACAAATCGATGTGGTCATTTAATAATTCAAGAATACTTTCTAAAATTCAATTGGACAAGTAATATTTTCAACATTGAACCTACTTTGACTTATTTCTTGATTTACATTTCCTATGACAATTTGTTCATTAACGTTATTTTTCTCCCATTGAAATTGTTCTTCATCAATAATAACCAATTTATTTTCTACATCAATTTTTACTTTATATTTATTTAACAAATCTATCCCAATTAAACAATCCATCTTTAACCCTTTCATCATCATAATTCCTTCTCTTCTTTCAAAATTTCCTAACTGAATTTTCCACACACCATTTGATTTATAACCGTCATCCTTTTATTATTAGCACAAACTAAATTTAAACTCTTAATTGGCATAATACATTTTTCAAATATAATTTTATTCCTTTCAATAATGTCCTGATTCACTAAAGAAACCTCAGCTCCTGTATCTAACAAAGATAAAAATTTCAATCCCTCATTTTTAATATAAATTTTTGGCAAGTAACTTAAGTTAACGATATCGCAGGTCCGCTCATTGCTTTCGTTGATAAACTCACGCGGATGTTCATATGAGTTAGTGAAGGCATACTCTAACGTCCTGCGACCTACGGAAAACCCTGAGAAACTACCCCACTCTCATTTCCTCCTTCCTGATTTGTACTTGGATTATTTACCCCATTATTTATTTCCCTATTAGCAGCAATATTATTTACTTCCCTTGAATTTGTATGTTGACCCTGTGTTCCAAATCTTCTATTATCCTGCCCTGTATACTGTACATTATGATTATTATTACGTTCCCAAAATTCTATCATTATTATTGTTATTACCATTGTAACTTTGTTGATTTGCATTTTGATAATTACCATATCTATTGTTATATTGGAATCGTTGTCCATAGTTTCCTGTGTGCTCTATCGCTATGATAATTTCCCTATTATTATTGTTATTATAGTTATTTCGTTCCTTTCTGTATTATAAGTATTATTATTATTATTTATTGGTCCCCTGTAATTATTATTATTATTGTTCTGTCCTCGATTATTCGTTGGTCTATACGAAAATCCTCCTGGTACTTCTCCGTTCTCCCTTCCTTTATTTCTACAATCCTGTTCATCAAATCGTCTTACTAATTCTATTAGTTCCACTTGGGTTTTGACATTTTCAGTACAAACACACCTACTAATCTCCTCTCCAAAATGATTTACCAAATTTCTTATCAATAAATCCTCCTCCTGTACTGGTTCGATTTGCCCTGCTAAATTAATGATATGTAACAAATACATTTCCTGGTAGTATTCCTATTTGAATCGTATTTCCCATTTTGAATTCTCTCTTTAATTCCCGCCTGAATTGATCGTCCCCAATATTGTCTCAAAACATTTCCTTAAACTGCTCAAAATTAAAGAATCTTTCTTCAATCGTACTATACCATACTAATACTCTCCTTCGATTCTTTTCCTAATAATATTTCTTAACTTTTCTTCATTTACAATTCCCCTTACGCTTCTTTCCAGCTCTTTTATAAATCTTTTGGGTTATAATCCTTTTGGTTGCTAAATTTAACCTCTTGTATTCCCCAATTTTACTAAATAATTCTTCTAAACAAATCCTTTCACTACCTTGGTTTCCGCCTTGTTCATTAAATCTCTCTTCCATCCTTTTACATCTCCTCTCACATCCTTCTTTTATACCCGTGCATCTTTGGTCTAACTCTCCCTCAACTTTCTTTATTTTCTGTTCGTGACCCTCACAATTCCTTTAGTAACACCTAACTCATCCCAAATTTTCTTATTTACACCCTCTATCTTCTTTTCAACCTGTCTACATCATCTTTTAAAACCCCATACATACTCTCCAATTTCACTTGTACCCCATCAATTTCTTCCTTTCACTCAAATCTTTTTCTACCTTCTCCTCCCATTCATTCCTTGTATCTTGTATTTTATCTACAATGGTTTCTAATAATTCTTCTTTCATTGTTTGCATATCCTTTTTAATACTTTCATACTTTCATACAGAATTTTCACATTTTCCCGAAGTTCTCCGATACCAGCCATACTCTCTTTTAATTCATTCATATCTACCTTCATTTAGCATCTTCTTCATTCATCCTCTTATCATCTCTTTCCTTCATTTTAGCATCCCTCTCATCATCTCTGCTTATCATCATTTTCATAAATTGTTCGAACTTATTTTCCAATATTGACTCCTTTATGATTTGTTTTTCAACTACTTGACCCTCGTCTTTCTCTGTTTCCCCTTTATCTTTACTACTCTTTTCAATTCCCTCTACTTCTACATTTTCTATTTCCCTCTTTTTCTCTGACATATCCCCTAAATTAATCTGTTCTGCCTCTTTCTGTTCCCCCTTTTTGCTACGTGTCTCCATTGTTAATTTTACACTACTAAAACTAATTTATTTTTTTCTTTTTATAGCTCAAGCCAGTAGAAAATGAGTTAAGGTAGTAGTCTGGTAACTTTGGTTCAAAATATCGAAAATTTTGTTTTGCTTTTTGAAAGTACAATGTCTTGAGAATATACTGTAAAAATTTCAGACAGAAATTCGAAATATTTCGGGAGTTATAACGAGTTTCCTAGAGCGCCTCGGAGTCCAACCTTTATGGTCGACCGGCAGGCAACCGCTTGGACCCTTTTATTGTTTGAGCGCATTTTTTATACCTGGGTAAATTTTAAAGTATTTTTAAGCAAGGTTAAGATTGACGTCTCTGAATAATAAACATTATTTATTAGACAGGGTTTACTAGAATGATGCCTATGAAGAGGATGAAGGCATATTATACGCTCCAGGCATAGACGATTGACGTAAGTATAAGTTTACTTATGAAAAATTGTTGTTGAACTTTAAACGCGTTTTTCTCAAAACTACGTTTTTCTAGTCGGCCCGGGTCCTACCTTTTTTTCTACTGAACCTATTGCTTTCAAATTTTAATAGCCTGTTCTACACACTTATAGTTATCGTCTGAACTAACGATAATTTTTTTCACCCCTAACTTTTTATTTTACAACCCTTTCTTTGTTAAAATAAAAGGACTTTTTTTTTCAAAGTCCGCCATTTTGTTATTTACCGTTGAAATTTAACTTCTGTAGTTCAGACCAGAATGACATGTCTATAGATTAAGAATAATCAAGAATATTTGATTTCAGTTAACATCAAGAGCCAAAATCACCCGGGCCACCCACGTGCATTTTTTTTGAGGTTCCAACTTCGAATGACAATAATAATAGTAATAAACTATTAAATTATTTCAAATAAACTTTTTTTTATATTTTCAATATGTAAATAAAAACACTCTAAATATTCAAGATAATTCATTTTTATTTTCCTATAAAAAATCACCCTCCAAAGAAGTCATGAAAATATGCATAAGTTACCAGACTACTACCTTAATCTCAGAGTCGTACCGATATCGAGCCCCTTAGTTGTGCGCCAATTTGTCGTGAACTGTGTAAGTTGTTGTATAATTATCGAGCCCCAAGTTGG
Organism: Lycocerus yunnanus; assembly: GCA_036346125.1. Classification (NCBI taxonomy): domain Eukaryota; kingdom Metazoa; phylum Arthropoda; class Insecta; order Coleoptera; family Cantharidae; genus Lycocerus; species Lycocerus yunnanus. The sequence continues at coordinate 194,046 of JARFIX010000150.1, read as the reverse complement.
TGAAGCCACTTGTCGTGATCAGCTGTTTTGAATAATTATAGCCCCACGTTGTGAAGCCAAATTGTCGTGTTCGTGATCTGTGGAAAAATTATTACTTCCCCTTCCTGAAGAAGCCAATTGTAATATTTACAATTATTTGATTGATAATTGTATTTAATTTTAAAATAGTTATGGTATTAAATAAAATTTTTATTGTGTATGGAGTCGTGCCTTTATTAATTTAATTTAAATTGTATTTATTGTGTTGAACCGTACTTACGTGATGGTTACGAATAACTTTACTAAACTTGTATCCTCGATGGTGATCCTGCTAATTGTAAAATTTTTATTTGAATCGTTAATGATCAAAAAGAAAGACATCTATTGGTAATTCTGGGTTCTATTGCAAAGTAGGTCAAACTACAACGATAATCGTCACTTAAATGTAAGGTGTAGTGTGGAATAGTGTCATCATCTAAAACTAAATTGTCAAGTGCGTGAATGAACTAAAATTACTTAAAACTAATTATAATTAACGACGGTGTAACACATAATTGTTTGAATTTTATATTAACTAACTTGTAAATATCAGCTGTCGAGACGTGGGTCATTGACTCCGTTTTGAAATCAGTAATACTCCAACATAACCGCAGTTTTCTTTAACATGTTGATTCACTGGTAAGTGCGAAAATTTATTTTAACTTGATTTAATTTCTGCGTACTTTCTTGAATTCACTTCCAAATTACTTCACTTCTTCATAATGTTGCTTCAATTTGTACATTGCATGTCAAAAATTAATTTTATTTAGTTAACTCTCATTTTATTTTTATTTTTAGGAGCAAAAATTGTACGTCTTCACCTGACGAGTGAAACTGCTCTACTGAATGTATTTTTCGCATCGAGAGGCTCATAAATTTGGAAAAATTCATTTGTTTACATCGGTTTTTCCATAAATGCTGGAATCCTATTGGCTGGAAGATCTTATCAAACAGATGTCTATGAAACTTTCACGAAAATTAAAGTCTTCAAAGCCGTTCACTGCAAAATTGTTAGAAAAATTCTAACTATAGCGGTTTCTTCATAATCGACCGTCAAAGTACGAATTCTTTCTTTGTACCCCATGTTAATTTTCTTACACCTTGTCTATCCTAACCACTTGCATAACACTTAGTTTTAATTCCTCTTCCTTCAACACTTATCTTATTCAAATCCTTAGCCTATTAACAATTTAATTACTAAATCTAAAATTTTGACATATTTGCAGGTTACAATTTTACATTTTTCAATGTAGAAGATTCAATTTGTATCTACCATCCTCACTTGGATTGCAAATCGTTCTACAAATTATTGCGCTTGTTTTGGTATATAACTTGACCCATTTACAATTTTTATTATTACTAAATCTTTCTTTTTAGGTTTCCGTAGGATGAAATTTTCTTTTGCTCATTTTAGCCTTATTTGAATCTTTTGGATTTTGAATTCATTTGCAAAAGTGCCTAGAAATGTGTACGCTACTATTGAATATGCAAAATAATTCCAACTTTAATCTGTGATACCCGTAGGATGAAATTTAACTTTTAGAATGCTAACTGTTTCCGACAGCTCATAAAATGAAATTTTGTATTTAAAATGGCTCTAATGGCATTCCATGAACCTATTACAACTGCTACATGCCAAATATTATCAAATCGTTATACAAATTTTCCATCCGAGGATACAACTTTATCCACCGAGGTTATCGGAATGATCAACTCTTTACGAATAACATTACTCTAGGCTTTGTGAGTTTGATTATTTTAGTATTATGTTAAATAATCATGGCTGTATCCTAATTTGCTCTCAATTTGTTGTGAACATAACAATACATAGTTTTGATATTAAACGTTGTCGTAACCCATTGTCTTTCGCCGATCGGAGTTGGTGTGTTTTCACTCCCTTCTCCGACCGGTAGTGGGGTTTCGGGTCCTTGCACCGTAATTTCGTTTTTTTCTTTGGTGTTCATTTATATTTATGTCGGGAGGTTTTAACGTGGCCCTCCGCCCCCGATTATCGTTAAGGACGCCCGCTTCCCCCGGCGCCATGCAGCCTTCGGCACGATTCTCTTCATCTTGGGTTTGGGAACATTTGATCGAAATGTTTTCATAATATATTGGTTCACAGCTCATAAAAAATTCGGTAATTGGTATTTGGCAAATAAAATAATAATTCTGTAAGTGAAACATAATCAGAAAATATTTTTGAAATCAAAAATTTGAGTTAAATAAGACGTTGCCCAAAACGTCGACAACAGAACCTCTAATTTTCCAGAGTTCGGAAATCGTTCCGGATATTACACATTATCAAATGGTTTTTAATGGTAACTTAATTTTCCTTATTATTTTTCGGAATTGTGAAAGATGTGGTCGAAATTTAGGCATAAACAGACTAAATCAAATTCAACAGGCATGATACTTCCTTCACAATTAGGGTAAACGTATAATTCCTAAAATTTACTTTTTATAAATACGACGAGAAATAAACCAACATATATTTATTTTACAATATGTGCAAGCTGAGCACAATGCTATCTCTGAGGACATAATTATTATTTCCCGTAAAAGTTGAAATTAAAAATTCAACAAAAGTGCCTCTCCGTCTTCAGTTTCCACTCTCAATTGTTCAGACAAAGTTTCTCTTCCAGATCTGTTATTTCTTTCGTGTAATTCCATCTGGATTTCTTGTTGTTTGTTTCTAATTCCTTGAATATTACAAATTCCGAAATTCATAGTCCTTAACTCAATGGCTGATAATATTTCTCTAACAGATTACTCTTAATGTGGCTCAATTTAGTAACCTCTGTAGGTTCGGTTATCAACCGGCTAAAAATTGTTTCCATTACGAATGCAAAAACATGGGTAGGTTCATTGGGACTTGGTAATCGCGACTTTATTTCTCTCCAAATTTTCTCTTTTGGATCGCTCGGTAAATAAAAATGCCCTAATCTTTTAACAAATGAAGCCCAATCTGTGCAATATGCTTGTTTTGCCTAACCTAAATTTTGTCTGAACCCTCAATTAACTCATGAGCCGAATTAAACAACTCACTTTCGCTAACGCGACGCGACACCCCCAGTTCCTCTATCTCCTCTAAAAGTGAATACAATTTTGATGGAGTTTCATCGTATTTTACTCTCCATTTATAAATTCGATAGGATTTCCTATTGACATTTGTTATAATATTATTTATTGGAGCCGATGCTGCTGCTTCTTCAACCACTGCAATAGTGTGTGAAATGGAGAGACGCTCGCGAAATAATTTCACTGCTAAATCGGCACTGCACTCTCAATTGCAATTTCACTGCACTCTAACTCTAAACAAGTAGCATAAGAATCGTCATTAAAATCTTGTTGATCTATTGCAGCAGTAGCGTCATTAGATATTGGTAACCGTTTTTCTCTATTAGTGACATGAATTAATCTCGAGCAAATTCTTTCATAAAATGAGTCACTCGGTGGACCACCCTCGAAATCTATTATCAATGTACAAATTTATTCCAAAATTTTAATTATATTTTCTCTTTCTACCTCAAAATTAAAAGTGGTATCTCAAATTCAAGTATGTTAATATCGCGATTTCTTCCTTTATCTAACGCATTGCGTAAAATTTTTCGTTTTGTGTTAATTCTTCTAAATAAATTAGTTGAATTATTTGCTCCATGATAAAGAAGATATGTCGAATAAAATATTTTAATATTTTAAGATATCATCAGCTAAACTATCCTAAATGAACTAAATGGATATTGTCTATATAATCCACAATTTTTCGAAAATTTTCCAAACAAAATTTGTACTCGACCTTTCTATCTTACTGTCGTGTAGAAGATTAGCCTTATCAAACATAACAAATTTCTTTTGGAACTTTTATTTTAATATTCTTTTAGGAGCGATCATTAAAAGAATTTTGTTAAATTGACATATTAGACACAACAACGACAACTTATTTACAATATTATTATTATTAATAATAACATTTATTCAATTTTAAGGGTAGTTACATCATTACATGTTAACAAATTTTTAACATTATCTATTATTAGGTGAAGCCCTTTGTTAGATATTTGAAATATGTACAGTAATTATAATTTTTATATTTGTATACATTATTTAGTAACAGGATAAAAATTTCAAAAAAACCTGGTAATTTATTTTTAACAATAACTAAAAAACAAAGATGAAAAGACGACACATTTAAAAAGTATTTACAAACTATGTACAAAAGTCGTCGATCCTCCTCCCCAGACAAGAATCGAACGAGACCAACCCAGCTTTCAGCCGTAAAAGTCGTAATTTCGTAGCAAGATTGATCTTAAAAGTTTGCCTTTATGCTTTGAAATTAAATTGTCCAGATCGTAATCTCCAATTTTTCGAATAAGCTCGTTGTCGTGAAACGAGCAGCCTCTCAAAAATTTGTCGGTCGATTGTTTGATAAAATCACCGACGTATTCAAAATTGTTGTCTTCGTGCATATATCTGATGGTAGTATAACGGGGGTAGTTGTTGACCACTTTTAGAACTTATTAAGACAACGTTGTGTGGCGATTAAATTGCTGTTAGCGGCACTCCCCCAAATAGTGCAGCCGTATGTCAGGACCGATCTGGCACATGTGCGGACCAGCAGGAGCTTTAACTCTTTTGGTAAGTATACGTCGTGCTTAATTAGTGGATAGAGCAGGTGTAGCACGTAGTTGGTCTTTTTGACTCGATCAGCTATGGTCTTTCTCCACGTAAGGCGTTGATCCAAGAGCAAGCCAAGATATTTAATATCTTTTTGCAGTTCGATAACAGTATCGTTGATTTTAATATCGACTGCAGGACGAATTCTGCTGCCCGTAAACATTATAGCTTCGGTCTTACTGACATTCAATTTAAGTTTCCAATCACTGAAAAATTTACCAATCAACTCAAGATGCTCGTTGATGTTTTCGACGATAATTTCCTTGTTTAAACTCGAAGAATAAACGGCAGTGTCGTCGGCATACAAGGCAATATTTGTATGCTCGTGCATTGGTATGTCGTTGATGTAAATATTGAACAGTGTCGGTCCAAGAATTGAACCCTGCGGAACACCAGCAGGTATGCATTTTCGACTAGATCTAGCATTGCCAACCACTACGGCGAAGCTGCGGTCAGTTAAATAGCTCTGTACGATCCTTGTTAAGGAGGTAGGAAGATTCAAGTTCATCATTTTGGAAATTAAGCCTTCGTGCCAAACAGTATCGAAAGCCTTTTCCAAGTCCAGTAAGACCATCCCTGTATGGTGGTTTTTATTGGATTCCAGCACAATATCCTCAACTACTCTGGCTAATTGATGGATTGTGCCGTGCCCCTTCTGAAACCCAAATTGTTCTTTAATTATTAAATTGTTACCTTGCAGATGATCGACAATTTCTTCTTGTATCAATTTTTCCAAGATTTTGCTCAAACAAGAAAGTAAACTGATTGGACGATAGTTTTTGGCTTCGCCCTTGTCCTTGTTTGGTTTTGGAATTGCCAATATTTTAGCCGTCCTCCATGCTGTAGGAAAGTAACACAGCTTCAGACAAGCCCTAAAAATATAAAAAAGTTGTACCACCCCCTTTTTGGGAAGATACTTCAGATGTTTGTTGGTGATACTATCTCCTCCTGGAGCCTTCTTGATTTTACGATCCTTGATAATTCGTTGTACTCTCTTAGGGGTGATATGAATGTTAAAATCAAGTGAATCGTTTGTACCTCGAAGCAGGTTTACGTTCGCTTTAACCTGTTCCTGTAAGGGAGAAATTGAATTAGTAGTCACCTGGTGTACCTCTTCAAAAATATTGGCAAAAACCTCGGCCTTTTCTTCCTCGGTGTAATAATTAATATTCGCATGACTAACGGTTGGCGTAGGCTCGTTTTTTCTTCTCAATGCGCTATACACTTTCCACAGGGAGTTGTCTTTAGTGGTGAGGTCTCTAGTTTTATTTAACCATTCTTGACGTCGAATGGTTTTAATTCGTAATTGAATTTCTTCCGTAAGCTGGTTCTTATCGACACGATAGCGCACGTCTCCAGTTTCCAACCACTTACGTCGAGCTTTATTACGTCGTCGTTTGAGATCATCAATTGCTTGATCGGCGACAAATTTGTTACGTATCTTTTTAATTTTGGTGGTAACTTGATGAGCATCTGTAATTGCCGTGGTGAATTTAGCAATTTCACAGTCCACTTCTTGCACAGAATTGATGTTCGGAGTTATACGAATTCTGTTGGAACATTCTTGCCTGAATTCGCGCCAATTGGTATCGGAGATGACATAGTTAGGTGGAATGTACGAGGTAGGCAAGGTCATCAACACTGGCCAGTGATTCGAACTCAAATCATTTATTGCTGTAGGTTGCGTAAAATTGGTTATTCCCTTTACCAGAAAAAAATCGATGGTCGATTGTAATAACCCTGGTGGACTAAACGTAGGTGTAGGTGGGTATAACAGCAAGTAGTTGTTTACATCGTTATGAGTTTTTAAGGTGTTACCGTTCCTATTCGGATACCGACAGTTCCATTGAGGGTGCTTGGAATTAAAATCCCCTCCGACTACTATCTTGTTGTATTTGTTGAAGATATTATCCAGCTCAACTGATGTTAAATTCGTCGATGGTGGAACATACATAGCCCCAACATAAAAAGGACTCTTCAAATTGATTTTTATAACCAAAAGTTCAGCTGTTACGTCGGGTTGCTCTGTCGATTCGTGCGGTAACCCTTTTTTAATAATGATGGCAACACCACCTGCTCGGTCGGTTAATCGATCTTTCCTAAAAACAAAATAATTTTTAAATTTTAAATTATCGTTTACCTTTAACCACGTTTCAGTAATTAGAGCAATATGCACATCGTTTTCTTCCAGGAAAAGTTCCAGATCTTGGGATTTGTTTACAACGCTGGTAGCGTTCCACGTCATAATATTAAGTATTTCGATGTTGTATTTATCCATCGAAAGCCTTCGAACATTTGATAAAAGCTGACATTCTTACAGCGCCATCTACAGTTGTTGCCATTACGCGATTTAACTCACGTACAGCGTTTAACATTTTATCAATATCGCACATTGATTCAAGTTTTTTAAATTCGCTAAAAAGTGAATCTAAATTGTCAATGCCAGCGTGACTAACGTTTTCTGGTCTGACGCGATAAGCCGGATGTTGAGTAATCGGCCTTGGTTGATTAATAATTTGTCTTTGTTGCAAGGCTTGACTCATCGTAGGAGTTGTTGTCGGTGCAAAATTTTGAATTGGCCTACTTGGTCGAAGAGAAGGAAATCCGCCTCACGAATTAAGTAAGCCTGTTGTTTGGCTGCTTTTGGTACTGGCTTAGCCGTCTTATTGACCGCCTTCAAGTAAACGGAACAACCTCGAAAATCTCCCGTATGGGCTTCACGACAATTTGCGCACTTGGGGGTGGCATTTTCGGTGACTGTGCATTCGCTGGAGAGATGATTTCCAGCACATTTCCTGCATGCGATTTTCAAATTGCAGTTATTAGCTGCATGCCCAAACTGTTGGCACCTGTAGCATTGCGTAATGCCCTTTCTTGCTCGGTACTTTTCCCAATACACACGAATGTTACCAACACCCCTGATCGACTGTATTTCGGTAAATGTTACGTCGTTTTCGAACGCAACTTTAAATTTGGGATAAAATTTATTATCCTTGTTTAGTAATTTACACTAAAAACTTTTGGATTTACCAATTTCAAAGCTTCGAGTACTTCAGCTTCTGTCAGGCACTGAACGCCTTTTAGAACAGCTATCATTTTCTTATCGTTACCCACACTGTAGGTATGAAATTGAGTGCCTTCTTGTATAAATCTCGATTTTAATTTATTGAAATCCTCGATATCCTCGGTAATTATTTTAACCTTATTACCTAAATATTTTAAATGGAAATTTTGTTTACATATTCTTTGATGTCGTTGGTGAATTTTACATGACTTTTTGGTAATCCGGAAACTACGATTGGTTTAGGCTTAATCTTTTTAGGTAACGAAGTTGCATTTGATGTCACAACGTCCTGTTCCATATTTTCTTGAGTATTGTTTAATAACTCGAATTGGTTCCTAACGTTAACATTATATATCGTTTCAACCTCATCCTTGCTTTTGGTCTTTTTTGCCTGATTGGTTTCGGCAATTGTAGTTTTGTTCTCTTCCGGAGTAAGTGAACTGTTACCCCGTTTAAGTTTTTGCTTGCCCTTCATTTTGTCGGAAGCAAATTTGGTTTCATAACCTAAAATAAAATTTGTAATTAGATGCGCCGACTTAGCGCAATTCACAGTAGATATTTTTTCGTTTCCTTCAATGATTATGATATTACAATTTAATTTACTTTAAATTAACTAGATACAATAAATTGAATATTGCACAATGTTAAATTATTAATACGCTACTAATACGTCACACACTAGTATCGCGCAGTAACAACACGACCAATCGCTACGAGCTCTCGGCGCCGAATAAATTTACAATATAATTTCAGATTAGGTTATTTACATCAACGACAAGTCGTTCCAAAAGTGTTAGTCGGATGTTGCTCTGCAAAGCTGTCAGTGTGACGTAATCAGAAACTGTTCAGAGCAGTTCAAAACACGTCTAACGAACAAACCTATAGATTCCATGTCTTATCTACAACTTCTGTTTCAAATTTAACAATAGTTTACATGTAATAATTGTTAACTAACAGAAAGCGTAGATAAAACTTACTTCTTCATAATTTGATAAAAATTTCTTTTGACATTTGTAGGTGGACACTAATAAGTTAATATTTTCGTACGTCCGATAGTGAAAATAGGCTTTTCAAGCTGTCAGTTGAGAATTGAAAGTTGACATTACTTTATCGATTGCTGAATGGAAAGTAAATTCGTCTAAAGTGGAATGCAAATAAACAATAATAAAAGTATTGCAATTATAAAGTTCGCAATTTATTGAAATACTAGGTACCTATCCTCCTGGCCGATTTGTAGTCGTGTCGGTAGTGGTTGTGTTGTGATTTGTAGTGGTGTTTTCGTATTTTGAGTCACTAATTCGAACAAAATTCTTTAAGTCCTTGTACAAATACGACATTGCACCACTGTGTAAATACCAATTAGATTTTGGTCAGGAAAATGTACATGGTAAGTTTCCTGGGTAGGAAATATTTCCTGCCAGCAATTCTCACACATTTTATTACCCTTACTTCTGTAATCCGCTGATTTGTGACCAAATTTCCGATACCGATGACAACCGAATTTGAAAACTTCCGAATATTCCTTCGACAATGTATTTGCAGTTGCTTTCTTTTCCAATTTATCATATTGTCGCCACTGCTTTGGATTTCTATTTATTTATTTTTATTTATTTTTTAACTTCTATAAATATACGAAATCTGCCCGTAAACAATCATCGCCTGTCTTAATTTCAATGTATATCAACATAACAAATCACAGCAGAAAAGTTAGAGTCTTACATTAGAGACCTAACAAGTTGGGTTACTCTGACATAACCTTAACATTAATCAAGTGGTAAAACAAGATAACAATCGATTTTAAAGACTAATACAATATTACAAAATGTTATTAATTATGCAATACTTATTTTATGTTAAGTGGGTTTATACAACAATTTCTATTTATGAACATGACATTTTGTTATTTTGTAGTGTTCATGTCGTTCTTTCTAGCATTCAATAATCTTTATTCGAAATACATCTGGGGTGGGTAATCGGTCTCTGATCCGATAGTAAATTAAAAATTTTAAAAACCGTAAATTGTATATGTAATAACGTAATGGCTAGTAAGTCTAAGTTTTCACTCCCATCTCATTAAGTTTGTCCACAATATCGAGGAATTTATTCGTCTGTTTACCATTGTTCACCTTTTATGCGTTGAAACGCATAGAATTTTAAAATAATTATATTTTAAAAAATCGTGAATTAAGAGAAAGACGTAAAATTTTCAATTATATCTTCTTTTTTCATGCAGCAACACCTTCATGCCATATCGCTTGTTATGGTTCAATTTTGATTTAAAAATATTTTATAAAATTTACAATTTTTTTTAATAATTGTATTTTAATAATTTCCCAAATGTGACATACCAATTCAAATATTAAATTTAAATACATTTAACAAATAATATTAATCGGCATTGATAAATTGCACATTTTTCGAATTAAGTTTTACAATTCGAAGAAGTTTTACTTATTACAAATTTTTGGGTAAAGTAATTTTATTTGGATGTTGTAGTTAATCAATTTGTTGTGAAACAGAGTTATGTTTATCCAAGATGTTTTAAGATTAATATTGGTTACTACGTTTTTTGTGTTTTGACCGGTTTTATTAAGACTTTTTGGGACGTAATTTGGTCTTCAATATTGACGGATTCAAGTCGTCCATTTACATTTACATCAAACAACATCCTGGGGTATGTTTGATGTCTTGAAAAACCACATTTAAGTTTGAATTTTTAGGGTGTTACTTTTGGCTCACCATTATTAGTTTGGATTACCATTACGAGCTTGATATTACTTTGAACGTAACGCTATCGTTTTACCGATTGGCTTATTTCGTGTTGTATTTCTCGATTGATTGTTATCGACTGGTAGAAAATTTTAATTGGAGCTTTCTTTATTTTTAACATCTGCTATTTTTATTTGGTGCAAAATTCCACCTGTTTGCATGAAACCAACAGCCATTTTATTGCTGCCCGACTTCAACCGCCAAGAAAAAAAACATCAAAAGGTAAGATCTTTGTTTTGTGCCGTCAGATATTATTTGTTCATTTTCATATTGTTTGTGAACTATTTTTATTGCGCGAAGAATTTTTATTTGGTCGTTCTATTAAACAAATTTGTATTTAATAATTTAACTATTTCTGTAAACACTGTAAATTGATTACAGAAACGTGTAAAACATCTGTTCCACAAGTATACGTTTAGGCAGTAAATTACAAACGCTGGTTATTATATAATTATTAATATACACAATTTTTTTATTATTTCTTATACGTCTAAAGAGTAGCCCAATACTGCTTTTATCTGTAGTATATTTAATCAGTATAGTATGTGTGTGTAATCAGTGGAACACGTTCAAGTTTTGGTTAGTGCAAACAAAATAAATCTTGTTAATTTTAATTATGCCTCTTGACGACACGACACCCCTATTTGATTTCAATTCTTTCTACTTTGTGTTCGTAAAGCAGTAAATTGCAGTTTGTGTTAAAACAAATCAAATTACACTATACTGGAAACCTGCAGAAAAATTAATATTTACTGAAGGTTATGTAATAAAATATGTAGCATGCGATGGAATTCAACTCAAATTAAAAAGATTATGAAGTTCAATGTTTTTCTTCTTCTTTTGGCTTGGGATAACCCTGTATGCCTAAATCTGTTGATCTGTTTATTACTTGACAGTAGTATCAGCGATATTGCGAAGCCATTGTTAGTACCGTGAGCATTACTTGCTTTTTACATCTGAAGTAGCTTGCTACGATTGTCTTAGATGTGCCTGTTACTCTATTGTATTGTTAATGCTGGCAGTTCATTAACATAGGAGAACCACCGGTTTTACGTACCTTCTGAAGCACGGAGATCTTATGGAATCACCAACTTTGATTCCTACAAATGTTTGAATTTTGAACTTGGAACAGATTTACTTTTATTTTCTCGTCAAGAGAGTATTGGATTACTTTAATGTCGGTAACTGCTGGGTCTCCAGTTTTAGTACCAGGTCTCAAAGAAGTTATAGCTTTCAATGTACTATATTTTTAAGGAAGATATGATCTAACTCTATTATTTCAAACGGCTTGGGAGGCATTTTTGCCGTTTTGCAAACTTCATAATATCCTGATGGCGCGTAAAATTCTCTATTTCGAAGTTTTCGCTCTATTGTCGATTGCATTGTGTCACACTCCATTTGAGTGATGATCCTTCTCCAGATATTTGTGAATAATAATTACAGGCGTCTTCACCAATGCGAGCAAAAGAGCATTGGCCATGAGTGAATTTCAATTTTGGTTAGTGCATCCATCGCTATATAAAGTTATGCCTTTCTAACCTGAGGCTTTGGTTATTATGACATTGTAAATGATTGTGTAAATTTAATTAGCATCGAGACCTCCCTCACTTTTATTCCATAAGTGGCAAAAAGTATCTACTGCCTTTAGATCATATTATATTGCAAAGTTATGAATTCTGTAATAGAGCGCTGAAGTGTTTAGTTTTAGTGCTAACAAATCTGCTTGTAAGTTATACTGTAATGTGATCAGTTTTCTTAGGCATTTCGGAGCATCTTTCTTCCTCCATAAAAACCACTACTGCGTATACTTACTTTACTCGATATTGTGCCTAAAAAATTGTTTATTCATTTTATGGGCACAAAAACTAGATTTAAGAAAATGATATTCCATTATCGCCTGCATAATACATACATCATTATAAAAGTTGTACTTGTTAAGCAACTTTTCGAGAGCAGTAATATTTACCAGGTTCTACAATTTTTAAATTACGAAAAGTTTTCAAATAAGTTCTAGAATCTGATGGTAAACTGATGGTCTGATCTTTTAAGTAATAAATGATTTAAAATAACGTGAGAACTTAAATTAGTATATAATAATAATGAAACTTTAGAATATCTATTCTCGGAACATTACAATTAATTTGTGGAAAATTATTTTTATTTAAATCGCAATCGCTAGAATAACCACTTCGAACTGAGTTGCATGCTTCTCTCGAAGTTTCAAAAGGATTTCAACTGCTTTCTTTGTCTAATACTTTTAAATTCTATGCCCTTTCATGTATTTTCTTAATAGGGAAGATGCATAAATTTTTTTACAGCGTAGTTACATCAAAAATATCTAAAAATACTAATTAATACTATTTATTTTATTTATTTTCGTTTTGATAATAATTTTAAAAATATTTAAAAATGTATTAATTTGAACAGAAGGAAACGACCGCGCAAGTCGCTATTTGCTAGTGACGTCACTCGGCTTAGTAACCTTAGTAACTTAAAACGCGGCTAGTTGTTTTGTGCTTGAAAGTTGAAGTTTGTTGGCGTTAAAAGCTGTTATTATTGTGGCGTAATTTTGAAGCAACTGCTACAAGCTAACATCAATTTTTAGAACTCGTTTTTTTCCTTCCAACACGCCGGGTATACTCAGATCCATAAAGCTCCTTATTTTCCTTATCCTGTTTTTGTAAAAAATTATTCTTCAATTTCTAAATTTCTTCCCATTTACGTTAATTATATTTTCATATTTAAAAACTTCTTTGAAAACTTGACGACTAACCAGGACTTTATTATTTTTTGAGCAAAATTCTTGTATTTCCTGTAAAGACGAGCTTCAGATTGTTGCTCCTGTTCAATGTACAATTTGTTTGTACTTTTTTGTCAATATTGAGATTACAAATTTGGCAGCGCTACTAGAAACTCCCGTACTGAATCTCTGTTGTTCTGGAATTTTTCCTATTGGACCTAAAATTCGGGTTTTTGCAACAGATGAACATGGAAAAACTTGACAAGAGCTTAATAACCTCTTTGAAGTTATCAGGGATGTATTGCATATTATTATAGTCAACTTTATTATGTGCTGTTTTCGAATCACGGTTACAAGTGTCATAAATTGATTTGATCCCTTCATGCATGTCCTGCAGATTTTTAATTTTGTAGCATAAAGTGTGTTACTAGTATTTTTATAGCTGTAATCATTTCAATCGCTAGACCTGAATCCGAACTGTTCTACTTTAACAAGATTATTGATTTCGCTATAAATACCCAATATTGTACAAACCAAAATTTTGACAGCAGTTAAAAGTGATTTACCATCAACCCTTGTTTTATCATCTATCTATCACTTTTCCTGGTCCTTATTTGTATCTTCACCATAAGTTAGTACAAATCAATCATTTTCATTATTATCAAATATAACTGGAATAATGGTAGTATCCAATATCGGCAAGGAGATCACATATTGCGCGCTAAAATATTATATTATAATTGATAACAAAATTAGACAAATAAGGTCACACTATTTTCTTCAGATGATTGAACATTTTTTTGAGAAATTGCTCTTCTTGATATTCTGCCATGTCGGTACTTTCTTCTTCATGCGATGTTTGGTCATTTTGCATACCAAGCTATATTTCGTGGTTATGTTCTTACGTTATTGTTTTGTATTTGCCTTTCGAACTCTTTCTATGTTGTCATGATCGTCCGGATCATACGTATGTTATACGTGCTTTCAGTAGTTCTTACTAGAGAGTATGACTTCCACCAGGTTGTTTTTATCAAGATGTTTTTTGGTTCAGCATCTTTTTTGGTTTTTAGTCGGTAAGAATCAATTCTTACCGACTAAAAACTCACACTCCTTGGAGGTGCCGGGAATCGCCAAGGCTTTTCTTCCGAACACTCTCCGGCCTCTTCTTGTCTTCTTATACTTCTATTTTTCGGATTTTGTTCTTGTCAATTATTATTTTTCAAGTTGAAGTCGTGTGTTCTCTTGGAATGAAAGTTCTTCTTTAGCTCTAGTGGAAAGAATCTCCACGAGCATGTCATTTATGATGGATCAGTTATCAGGGCCACACGGTAAAAGATGGTATCAAAGGGATTTGATAGTGTTGTTCCAAACCTCAGCGTACTGGCATATGCTCCTATAGCTAGCTCAATGGGAGCAAGGGAGAAAAGGAAAGTAACTGAATTTTCCCTAGGCGCCACGTGATTATAAAACGTTGCTCCCCAAAAATACTCAACTATCCAAATCACGAAGAGTAGCGTATAAAAAAGAAGTTACTCGATATAAAAAAATATAAAATAATTGCGAGAGCTACAAGAGATACACTTGAACTGTAAACAAATGACATTATTGTGAAAGTACAACGGCACTAAAGTTCGATTTCAATAAATAAAAACAGGAAAAATGTAATCGTGTATGCGTTTCTTGCAAAAGCAAGATTTCCCCTCGTATAGCTATATTTAGGGTTAACAATGTGTGGTGTATTATTATATGTACCCACAAAGCATAATCAATTGAATAATAATAAATTAACTAATAATAAATAATAAGTATATTAATCAATAAATAATAGGTAATAAAAATTATTATTAAAAATTCTTGATACAGCTCGTTGCACGGAAGAATTCCAATTCAGAGTGGCAAATTTTTTTTCCAAAATTTCAGAGCAAACTGCACATCTAAGCATTTTCCCAACTAACAATTAACTTGCGTAAATTAGCTTTAAAAATTTGTATCTACGATCTTTTCGGGATTGTGAACCGTACGCAGTTGGAGTTGGGTGTTATCTCTCTCGGATGTTTGAACATCTCGTACAGAGGAAGACGGTGTGTTCCGCGTCGTCAACCACCTCATAGTAATAGCAATGGGGCGTGTCAGCTCTTCGGAATCGAAACAAGTAGCTACGGAAGCAACCGTTTCCGCTTAGCGTTTGTGTGGTCTAGATGCGATGTGCGATATCAAGCAATGAGTGTAGCCTGTTTCACACTTCGCTTTTTGCGCTTTCCGCTCTTCCTCTTTTGCCTTCTAGCTCCTGTCGCCGCTGCGGCCTTTCGATTCACCGCACTCGCTATATTACCCGCTGTTCCCGAGTTTGTGTCTCCAGTTCTATTTTATTTTTTTGCGGTAAGGGGGGTGAGTGTCAGGTCTACTATGCGCTCTCTACTTTTACTCCCGGAAGTCCCGCACTCGTGTCTTGAGCGCCTTTTTCACCGTTCGCCACGTCAAAAATCACCGTAGGGGAAAGAACTTCTTTAGTCTGTTGCTCTTGCCATTACCCTTGTTCTCTTGCGCCCGGTCAGATTGTTGACCTCTACCGTTTTTGAGGGGGAGTTTGCATCATATTTCGCGATTTCTCCAGCCCGTCCATTGCCGCCACTCACGATCCCTTCCGTTTTGTCCACCGCAAACGCACTATTTGTGTTTGATGGACGCGAAAGGAGGGGGGGGGTATTTTCGCAAGATGGCTATTGTCAGCTTAAAATAATGAACAAAAGAGGTAAATATTAATTATTTAGTTTTAAATTTTGAAATTTACGTTTCCTACACTCTTTTTTAAGATTATTTGCATTCTCTGATTTTTTAGTATTGATTTTGTCTTTTAATTTTATTTACAATTTTTACCAAAACAAAAAATTAAGTTTTGATTCTTCGATAATCCTAATTAAAACCACTTTCATATTTTAAAGTGACATTTATGATATATCGACAATAACAAAATTGTAAAAATCCTCTAAAATTTAAGTTGGTATTGTGGTTAAATTTTATGGTTGGTATTTTTCACACAACCACCATATTTCGTGACTATGCGGTTATAGAAATTGTTCTGCAGTTAACATTTCAATCTTTTTATTGCTGGCATTAAATGTATATTATATTATTTTTGTTCTGGATTGTTTGGAAAGTGTGTATTCCACTGCTTCTAGAAAATATTTTTCAGTGTCCTGCTGGATGCCACGTATGACTTTGACAAAATGTGACAGAGAAAATGCTGACGTGATTGAGGTAAGCTTTATATGCAAATTTTTTTTTATTAAACCCATCATTGAATAACCACCATTCAAAAACATCATCATAAGGTTCAGGTTAGTTTTGGACACTTTGATTTTTTTCTAAAACTTCTGACGGTTTGCTGGAAGGATTCTTGAGAGATTAGATATCTCGTTTATTTTTTATTTAAAGAAATAACCATGCATTTATTTTTACAAACTTCTTAAAATATTTAGCATTTTAAAACTGTATTAGGTACCGTGGCATCATATGAAAATTAATTTTTGTATCTAATCCAACACATGGTCTCCACTTTTACAATTACAAATGTATCGTGTCCTAAAGATAAGATTTGGGATTCAATTTTTGCAATTCAGGTTTGGGCTATTGTTTTTGTAAACATAAAAATGTACCTCCATCCACTTTCGATAAATTAGTTTTTGCCACAGTACGTTTGAAATCTTAAAAAACCTTGGTCTTTCTGCTATGGGCGATAATTCAACCTAGTGATGGAAATAATTTGCCGACATTATCATCACTTTAGAACTAGAAAAACTAACATGTGGGCTAAACCAGTTATTTTTTGGGGACAACACATCACATTATTTTTATTTTGTACTAATATAATTTGTTACTTTCGGTTTCGCAAAATGTTTGTAAGTTTGTTCTTTTACCATATTTACATACGAAGTTTTTTTTTCAAAATTTGTTTGGATCCAATCCAAATCGAATTTAAAGAACATTACTAAAATAGCCAATTTTGGCACATTTGGCATATTCCCCAAAGAGCATACCTTTGGAGTAAGTGGTTGCAGCAGTCCACTTTCTCACAAGCAACGCTCTGTATGGTTTATTTTGCAATAATTTTTTTGAAACACTACCGTCACTATTTCCTACCAATTTATGGTAAATTAAACCATGCATATTTTTACTTCTATTAAAGCCTTCAATTAAATGCATATACAAAGGAATCTGTTTCGGTATTTCCAAGTATTTCCAAGTTTACAACGTCATTGCAATTTATCTCTCACGCCCCGTGCCTAAATTTAGAACCCAAAATTTGGGATAGAGAACAAAATAGACCTCATCTTTAGTTACGATACTATACTAGCAAGGTAAAATCAGCCTTTCAGCCTATTTCACTTGCTGGCTCTGCGAGGCGCCGACCTGTGGTCGGCTCGTGGCCTTTGGCCGCGCTGTTTTTCTTAACATTTTACTTTTTTTTAACACTGAATTTTTGGTTTGTATTTGGTGGTTTCACTTTAAAAGAATTTCTTCAAGGTAACAAAACGTAATGTAGTATTGGAAAACACTTTTACGACATTGATGTGACGTGTGATTAACTTTTGAATAATGCAATATTTTTTTAATCTCTCCAAACGCAATGACAAATTTTCTCGGCAACGTAGTGACATCTCGAAAATTCAGTCAACTAATTAGCAATTGTTTATTTATTTAATTTGCTACAAAAATTTTCATACATTTTAATAAAAAAGGAAAAGCCGGTTGGTAAAACTTTTAGTAATTAAAAATATTTTTCTCTCTACAGATGATTTTGGTTAAACGAAGACTGTATGGTATTTTTCAGAAAAGCCTTTCCAGTTTGCTTAAAATAACACTCGTTATCCAAATCGGCAAAAAAAATGAATTTCATTTCAAAATTTAGAGACTTACGCTTAATCGTAGTACGTAAATGGTAGAAAGCAAAAGCATTTATCAGAAAGGGTTCTACTTGTAACCTTGATAAGATGTCCAATTTTTTTACGATTGTTTTTTGCGGATTGATTCTCTTACATAACATCTTACCTAAGAAGGCAAATACTTGTTTTTGGAAATAATTTTGACTCTTGCCAACTAACTTACGACCTGTTCAATAAAATAATTTTTTCTCCATATGTTAAAATATTGAGAGAAAGTACGGATTTTGGTCTAAATCTTTAAAATTTCTCAGAATGCCTTAGCATCCATATTTACTAACATTTTAATTTCAAAACAAAAGCGGATAGCCCTCATGGAATTTCAAAATGCATGTATTTTTTATATGCTGTTTTTTATAAATCGATTTGGGAAGACGTGAGACGCTTTCAAAAATATTTTTGAAAATTTATCTTTACGATTTACTTGTGAAAAATAAAATTTTGATCCATCGGGATCCATTTAATATTCTATCAAACTGGAACAGTTTACAATATAAATTTTTTATAAATTTCTTTTTCGTCCAAAAATTTAAACCGATTCAAAAATTTAGACCGATCGTGTTAAATTTTTAAAATACTGCTAAAATAAGGTTTTCTCTGAACCATCTAACGAAATTAGTAGGCATAAAATAAATATTTAAATAGAACAGGTAACCTTTTTTTTTTTATACGTTGGGAGTGAGGAAATCTTCAAAAGACACCACCCAGATGGTTTGGGTGGTAGTGTCGGATTTTTACCAACTAAAACCCCACTCCCAATGATGAACACAGGTTTCACCTTTCGGCATTTCTTCTGCAAATATCTCGTCTGCTTCCTAGAAGGTTCTGTTTAGGAACGTGTTTGTTCCTGCTCCTCTAGTTCATCTTTTTCTT
Source organism: Lycocerus yunnanus (assembly GCA_036346125.1). Taxonomy (NCBI): domain Eukaryota; kingdom Metazoa; phylum Arthropoda; class Insecta; order Coleoptera; family Cantharidae; genus Lycocerus; species Lycocerus yunnanus. Next base: position 174,968 of record JARFIX010000150.1, on the reverse strand, counting down.
TTGTTGCCATAATAATAATAATAATTTTAACGGGTAAAACCTTTTTACAATAAACAATACAAAATAAAACAATTCAATGCTCTATGGAGCGTAAAATCCAGATGCTGCCAGGTCCAATCGATTTACGGTGCACTTCAGTAATCTCGTTGATGGTATTTGAAATTCTGTCCCAACTTTCTTCTGACATCAGCATTGTATTTACAAGGGTGTCGGGTGTCAATTGCTGCATGTAAGCGTTGCGTTTGATGTTTTCCCACCGGGGCAGTTAAAGAGCGTGTGCTCCGCGGTGTCCTCCGCCGTACAATACCGGCATTTAGGATCGTCTCGTTTTCCAAACCTCTTTAAATAAATGTTATAACAGCCATGACCCGTCAAGAGCTGTGTAAGTCGAAAGTTCAGCTCGCCGAAATTACGCTTGACCCAGGGTTTAATGGTCGGTATCAACTTTCGCGTCCAGGAGCCGTTGACGCTGCCTGTCCACATTCCCTGCCACTTGTCCAAGAGGGTGCTTCTGTGCGATCTCCTCTTTTCCGCAGTTCTGTCCGAGTGGTGATTAGAGTTTCGCTCCTCGGCCATGAGTTTCAGCGGAGGGAGCCCTGAGAGCACCTGAAGAGCCTCCCTGGATGCTGTCCTATAAGACGAACACACCCGTAGCGCGACTGTTCTTTGAACCCGTTCCAGCTTCCTCCGATAACTATCCACTTTCATCGCCTCGTGCCAGACCGGAGCACCGTAGAGAACCGTAGAGTGCACCACGGACGCCAGCACTCTTCTCTTTGTGAATTTTGGCCCCCCATGTTCGGCATCAATTTTATCAGGGCTGTGGCTGGTTGAAGAGCCTTTGCCGCTGTGGCTTCAACATGGGGGCAAAGCACATCCTCTTGTCCAGGTGCACCCCAGTATTTTGACCGTTTTATCGATCATAACGTCGTGTCCCAAGATGCTGAGATTAATTTTGCATTTTCTCTTACCGATCGCCAACATGGCCGCCGTTTTTTCTGGGACTACTTGCAGGCCTCTGCTCTCGATCACCGAAATGATGACCCGGATTGCCTCGTCGGTCCTCCGCTTGAAATCTTCTACGGTTGTTGCCGAGGCTACGAGGGTCAAATCGTTGGAAAGGCTATCAGTTTGACTCCCTCAGGCAGGACCGATCGAAACACTCCGTCGTACATAAGGTTCAACAGGGTCGGTCCCAGTACCGAACCCTGTGGAACCCCGCTGGTAACCTTAAATTCCCTCTTTAAGAAGCTCCTCCTCGACATGGACGGACCTCTCGCTCAGGTAACTCCCTACCAGATCCACCAAATATTGTGAGATGCCCCTCTCTTCAAGCTCCTGTATGATGCGGGACCATCTGGCGGAATTAAATGCGTTTTTTATGTCTAAAGCGACAATAAGACACCACTCGAGCGTTCTCCACGTGCCCGCATTTGCCTCCGCCACAAGTTGCTTTATCCGAAGAAGAGCATCCACCATCAAGCGACCCCCGACGAACCCGTATTGTTCCTCTGAGAGACCACCGATGGCGTTTATCTCTCTCTGGAGTCTGCCGAGGAGGAGGTGCTCAAACAGCTTCCCCAAACTGTCTATCAAACAAATCGGCCGGTACGAACTGGGGTTTTCCAGAAGGTTTTTCCCTTTTTCTTAATAGGACCAGTCTTGCCCTTTTCCAGATGGTCGGAAAGGTCCTGGCTTTCAAGCATTCGTTCGTTACCCCGAGGATGGTGTCAGGGTGGTCCTTGCATAAATACCGGATGACCTCGGCCGGTATGCCGTCCAAACCGGGCGACTTGCCGACAGACATTCTCCGTGCCGCTTCTTCTAGTTCCTGCTGGCTGAACTTGTCGGGACCACCTCCTAGGTCTTGCATAGGGGTTCGCCCGTCCAGCTGGTGTGTCGAAAAAAGCTCTCTAACTATCTCCCTCAGCGGAATACCTCGTCGTGCCAATTTTTTAGTTACGATTCGGTATCCCTTCCCCATACGTCATTATTGACCTCCTTTAATAAATTTTCCCAGCACCGTTTCTGACTGAGTAGAATGGCCTTTCGCAGTTTTTTCTTGGCGGCTCGGTATTGTTCGTCCGCTTCGGCCGTATGGTGTCGTACGGCTTTTCTTCTGGCTGCAATGCAGCTCTTATATAGGTATAATGGGAAGTTTCCTCAATTTGAGTCTTTTCATAAAATGAAAGTTAAACGTATTTGAGCCTGTGGTTCATTGATCATTTTTCTAAATTTATTCATTAAGAAGCCTAAAATCGACTTTAAAGTAAAAAAAAAGAAAATGGCGGCGTAATGTATGATTTTGATATGTTGCAACGTCGCAAGTTTGCAATTTAAATATATCCATTTTTCGATAATACACACACATTGACATAAACATGTATAAGACAGAGACAAAGTTATAGGTTGTGTATGAAACATGAGATTGCTTTTAATTTTCACCGGTAGTCATTTGACAGTTACGTTTGTTATTATTTGAGTTTAGTTTTGTCCACATTTTAGTTTGTAGTTATCATCAAGTTTCACTTGTACGTATCCGACTGCAGAATCTCCATAAGACTGTCTGGATGATCTAAATAATATATCAAATAAAAAATAATAAACAACAAAATTTGAAATTAAATTTACCTAGCATATTTTACCCCTCGAGATTCGACACTTAAATATTTGGTGTTATTCGCAAAAAAATCAGTAATCATAACTGATGTAATGCGTGGAAGATTATTAGAGTTGGCTTTTTCAAATCCAACGTCAACTTTAAACATTTTTAATTTAAGAATATTTAGAATATTATTAAAATGAACGAATTTCAAATGCAAACAATATAGTTTGACGTTTCTATGTTTGTCGTTTGTCAAAATTAAAAACAATCTCATGTTTCACATACAACGAATAATTTTGTCTCTGTCTTTCACATGTATACGTCAATACGTGTGTATTATCAAAAAAGGAATATATTTAGATTTCGAACTTGCGACGTTGCAACATATCAAAATCCTACAAATGTCGGCCATATTGTTTTTTGTTAATTTCAAATCGATTTTTTACGGCTTTCGAAAATCTACCAGAAAAACCGTCGAATAGGGGTCCCTTAATAATTGATTTATTTTATAATTTGAAAAAAACGTAAATTTTTTTAGGAAACTTCCCATTGCTATTGCTCTGGGAGTAATGTGATCAAGAATTGTAACTATGGCGATATTTGTTTGAATGTAGGTTAAAACATCGCTTACAGAACCTACAACGGCCCTGCACAAAGCATTTGTATACTTGCTGTTGGTAGTTTTGATATAAAGCCCTGCCTTTGTCTCGCGCTTAAGGTGCCAACTGTCATTGAGGACGGGCGCAAACGGGTCTCTTCTCTTATATTCTCGCTTCCGAAGCCTTTTTCGGCTCCTTTCCAACTACATCGTCTGACCCGAGTGCGTATTTTCGCATAAAAAGACCATTCTTCATCTCTTCGTCTGTGACCGTGCTTGGTACATCGCAGAGGCAAAATCTAGGGGTTTCCTCTTCGGGCACTTGAGCACTAAGTCCCGTCTGTTTCGAGTCTAATGCCCGGTTGCACCGCACTATTTAAGAAAAACTTCAATTTAAGAAAATTTCTCATGTCAAATATTAAATTTGACTTGAGAAATTTTAGGTTGCTTTTTGGGCATGTAATCTGAAAAATACTCACTTAATATCCAAGGAGATGATAAAACGGGTGCCACGAAGACGATCTAGAATAGCAGTAACATACAGTATAGGGAGGCGTCTTTTTCAGATACGTGATTGAGTTTTCGAAAATCTACACAAAAACAATAAGACTTATCCTTCTTTCTGACGAGGAGAATTGGATTGCTCCAAGCACTTTTACTGGGTTCTATGACTCCTAACTTTAGCATCTTATCTAATTCAGTATCGGTATGTTCTTGTTTTTTATTAATTTTGAAATGATTCCCTACTACATCTTCTAAAATTTTACGTTGGAAAACGGTAAGATCAAAAGTGGATTCTAATGGGGTGACTTTGTCCGTCCTTATAACAGAAATATTTGCATTGGTAAAGTGCCATTGATCATGACGTAAATCGGGAATGAAGTTAATAGCTTCCCAAAATCATACTACATCCTAAAATATTGATGGTAACACGAAGACGTTTATCCTCGGAAACATGTTCTATAACAAAGTCTAAAATGATTTCATTCTTTTCGAAACGAGAATTTCTTTCATTAATTAATTTGGCAGTATAAGTTGAATTTACAAAAGTACGGGACGGAATTTTATGGCTACTTAATGTCTCCTTCCAGGGTTTTCCGAAGTATGATTTTTATTACTATTGCAAACGGTACACGTAATGTTGGTAACTCCTGGTTTACCACAGCGGTAACAATATTTTTGCCTCTGAGGATGTGGGCAACATCCGCGAAATGGAATTCCAACAAGCGTAAACAGTGGCCGTTCTAATTTGATTTGAATTTCTACTATCACTGCCTTGATTAAAACCTCGGCCTCGGCTCAAACCTCGACTTGGACCGGTTTGTCCACGTCCATAACTTTCAATAGCAAAACGTCGTTCTTCAATGATACGACCATACTCAAGTAATTCATCAACCGTACTTTTTGTTGTTTTCTGCGTAGGAAGGGGGAAAATCCTCATGGATTCCACAGACCCGTGTCTGTGGGTATGTCAGACTTGACTGACTAAAAACCCCCTCCCTTGATGGAATATCGCATCGTTCACGGATGCACGCGGGATCTGTCTTCGCGGAGTTTCACCCGTTTGGGACTTTGCTCTTCTTACGGATTCTCATCAGCTTGGCGCTGTCTCTCGTCCTCCTCCTTCCTCGTCATGATCTCCACCACCAGATTTTGGACAGCATTCCATTTCTCTTCCGAGATCAGCATGGTGGCTACGGTGTTTTGTGGCGTGAACAAACTGTTTACATTAAATGTCGCACGTAGCTGTACCCACTTGGGGCAGAAAATGATGGTGTGTTATGCTGTGTCAGGTGCTTCGTTGTAGTAGGAACAGATGGGGGATGGTGCCCTCCCAATCTTGGCAAGGTAAAAGTTGAAGCACCCGTGCCCCGTCAGAGCCTGCGTAAGGCGATATTAGAGCTCCCCATCTGTGGGTAGGATTCCCGCTAGAACCAGAGTAGTGCTCTCGATACCGTTCGGTATCCGCAGCACACTCTTAAGGCCATCTTCCGTTGAACCTTCAGAAGGGTATTTCTATATTTTGAGACCTTCATTGCTCCCGACCATATGGGCGCCCCGTAGAGTATAATTGAGTGAACCACCGACGATAGGACTCTACGTTTGGTGGTGTTTGGCCCTTGCATGTTCGGCATAAGTCGGGAGAGAGCAGTGTAACTTTTCTCCGCCTTCTACACCACCCTGTAGATATGGGGTGCAAATGATAAGCTTTTGTCAAGTGTCACTCCGAGGATTGTAATTTGCTTATTTGGGATAATTTGATGTTGTCCCACCCTGATGGTCGGTTGTCGGATTTTTCTTCTTCCGGTCGCCATGAGCGCTTCGCACTTTTCAGACCCCAGTGCCAGGCCTTTATCTTCGATCCACTGTTTAATGGTCTGGATCGCCGTATTTACCCTCTTCTCAAGTTCCTCGATGGTTTTCGCTGCCGCAATGACAGTCACGTCATCTGCGAACCCCATTAGTTTTTTTTTAATTTGACCCCAGAATTGAGCCTTGTGGGACCCCGCTGGTTACTTCTATTAGCATCTGGATTAACTCCTCTTCAACTAGTAGTGTCCTCGCAGTTAGGTAGCTCTTGATAATGTTTAAAAGGCCAGGTGTTATGCGTTTCGCTACTAGAGCCTGAATTATCAATTCCCAACCTGCGGAGTTGAAGGCATTTTGGATGTCTAATGTGACCAGCACAACCATCCTCCTGGTCCGCCATGTACCCGCACACGCTCTTTTTACTTTTCGACTGTCTGTTTTAGAGCGTCTATCGTCGATCTGCCTTTTCTAAAACCGAATTGGTTGTCGTGAAGTTTGAGTTCCCCCTGAAGTCTTCGACGTATTAGCTTCTCATAATGTTTCGCCGTTGTGTTCAAAAGGCATATCGGCCTGTATAACGAGGGAGCTCGAGGGGCTTTTGTCCTTTCCGGGGTAATACAAGTTTTGCCCTCTTCCAGAAGACCCATTCCATGTAACTGATATATAAATACTCACATTTTCATCTGAACCTCGAGATTGACGCTTAATTTTATCTAATAGTCTATCGTCGTAATCAATCTGTCTAAATTCTTTATTTAAAAGTGAAATTAATTCTTGCCAAGTATTAGCTTTATGTTTGTTAGCTCTAAACGTTATAAAAGCTCTACCAGAAAATAAATCAATAGCTTCATCCAATAATTGAATGTGCGTAACATTTCGAGCAATTACTAGCTCTTCAACGCGTTCTAAAAATGCAGACATTGACCTTGGTTCCGCGAAAAATTTAAGGAAGATAGTCATGCTCATACTTGGATAGCGGTGATGCTATTGTTTTATTTATTAGTACTGCTGTACCTCCGTGGGCAGTTCCATCTGGGTTTTGTGTGTGGTAAATGTCGTATTGGGAAATTTTTATGTATGTTATTGCTGTAAAATATATCAATTCTGTTTATTGAGTGAAAAGCAGTGACTTCTTCTTTGTGTTGTTGAATACCATTGGCGTTCCATAAGGCTATTCTTAAGGAGGATGCCATTATTTTGTAATTTTGCTAACAACAGTGGAGAGCATGTTAAGGATGACACTGTTTTGCTGTAACAATTGATTAAAAAGGTTCTTGAATTCTTCCAGAAACTTGGTTAGAGTAGCTTCAATAGATGGAGCTGTGGTTTAGTTGTTATTGTTTTTTAGTGTAGCAACGTAGCTTGGATGTTGATAAATTGATGTACTTGAATTATTATAAGTTGGGGTAGAGGAATTTTTTTGTTGTTGTTACTTGGTTTAGTGGTTCTCCTCCGGAGGTCCGCGTTATTTCGTCCAAATAACTTCGACTATTTTATATTTATTAGGTGGCTTAGCATATTATTCGGAAATAATTTTGCAAATAAAGGTCATTAATGCAGCACCGTATTTTTGTTTCACAGACTCATCTAATATTTCGGACAATTGGTTAAATGTAATTCCTTTGAAATAAATCAAAGGAGCTATGAGGTCAGCTAACCTTTCCCATACGTTGCAATCACTTGTGGTGACGTTGCGGGCCTTCCAGAGTGATTTTAAGCTCTCGTACAATGCTTTTTCGGTAAATACCTTGGATTTAATTAATGTAGCAAATAGATGGCCACTTTTTAATCGCCCTGATTTCGATCTTCTAATCAGGGCGAGAAGTTCTTCTTCAATAAATTGCGGTAGCAAATTTGGTGGTATTTTACCAATTTCCAGTTCCGATTCATACGAGTTACCGCCAAATGCATAATTTTTGACTGCGCTTTTAAAACGTCTTTCAAATTCCCCAATTTCTTCGCTACTTAAATTTTTTTGTTTGTTGTTGGTAGTATTTTTAGGACTTGGTGGTTTTTCTCCAGTATCAACAGAACGTTTTAGTTTACAGAGAACCTTGGTTTGCTATTCATGCTTGTTGTGTCACGTCCTCAAGTTAGATCAGGACTTCAGATAATTGCTGATTTTATTAGGCTCAAATCCTTCTTGAATTCGTCGCTGCTGGTTGTAACCAGTTTTCCATAACCACAATTTCCTGTTCCGCTGGCCCCCCACTGGCCTCTGTGGTTTCCCCCGCTTTCACCTGGTTCCGTCTCGAGTTTATGGCGGAGGTGGGCTTCCTCACCGCTCCTGTCCCGACCATCTTACTCGGAGTCTGAATCTCTTGCATCACATTTACGATGGACTGCATTTTGTTCGGTACTTTGGCTAGCGCACTAATCGACATTAACTGTTCTAGGCGCAAGGTCGTTTGAAACAACTTGCCCTCCAAACCCCTTAGCGTATCCTGCAACATCAGGGAGTTGTTCTTCACGGAATCATTTATTTTCTCTAAAGATTTCTTCGCGATCTTTTTTTCGTATCTTTTATCTCTTCCATATGTTTTGTTTTTCCGTGTCTTCTTTGATTCTTTAGCGAGCTTCTAGCTTAATCTTATCCACCTCTAAAGTGAAAATGGCCTGTTGGCTAGCTAGTTCTTGAATCATCTTCTTCTAGTCCCTAATTAGTTTTCTTAGTTCCGAGATGTCACTATCTCTAGCAATGATCGCCTGCTGTTTCGTTAAATCCTGAAGCAGATTCATGATGTTAGCTTGGTTTCCTTTCTCGGTCTCTGCGAGTTTGGCTTTATAAACCGCTTCCGTGGAGTTGATAAACTTGATCTTTCCGAGTGTGGTGGTAACCTAGTTCCTGATATTAACAGGAGTCGGTGTATTTTTGGGTTTTTTTTAAAGAGTTTGGGCCACTCCGACAGGCCCTCGTCACCACTCGGTCCCCTAGTGCAGAAGACCTGCTACCTTGTCTTTTTTTCTCTTTTGTGTTGTTATCGCCAGTAGCTGATTGGGGCGGCGTGGCCTGACTTAGAACCGACGCAGCAAAGCAGTCGCTGCCTGACAGTTGGCGGGAACCTGCTTTCAACGCTCGCTTCACAGACCGGTACTGGAATTGCAATCCCCTGCACCGTATTATCTTTTCTTTTTTCCTTGTCCATTTCATGTTTGTTTGGGGGTTTGTGTCGAAGACCTCCGCTTCCGATTATCGGTAGGGACGCCCGATTATCCCCCGGCGCCTCGCAGCCTTTGGCACGACTTTCCTCACCTTGGCTTATGGGAGAGACAGATGTACGTCTCTATTAGAGAACCTCTCACGTCAGCCTTGCTGACTTCTCCTTCCACCGGGATTAGACACCTGATCTCGAGGTTTCCGCAAGTTACCAGGGACCACCAGCGAGTAGGTGTAAGTAGGATTTTGGTCCCCAGCTAACTATCCTTTATTTGCGTTCGTTGTGAGTGGGGAAACCTTGATTGTAACTTTGAAGATTGCAACTTTTATGTAAATTATTTTTGCATAAATAAATTTGCAAATTCAATAGAATTTTTCTTTTTTTTTAAAGGAAGCGTGTTGAATAATAATTTCAACAATTTTTACTAACAATTTGTGTTTATTAGGAGATATGTATACTCTACGACATACATATTTCGCCCACTACTGGACATTTTCAGGTGAAACTACAGAATGATCAGAGCACAATCACAAAGACAATCTCAGATTAAAATACTTATTAGACAATCATCAATACAAAAAATGAACAACAAAGCAACATGGTTTACACAATTAAAATTTCAACAAATGCCTCTCCGTTTTCAGTTTCCACTTTCCATTGCTCAGATAAAGTTTCTCTTCCAGATCTGTTATTTCTTTCGTGTAATTCCATCTGGATTTCTTTTAGTTTGTTTCAAATTCTTGAATGTTACTAATTCCGAAATTCATAGTCCTTAACTTAAATTTAGTTTTTGTCATGCCAATGGCTGATAATATTTCTCTAATGGATTACTCTTAATGTGGCTAAATTTAGTAACCTCTGCAGGTTCGGTTATCAACCGGCTAAAAAATGTTTTCATTGCGAATGTAAAAACATGGGTAGGTTCATTGGGACTTGGTAATCCCGACTTTATTTCTCTCCTAATTTTCTCTTTTGGATTGCTCGGTAAATAAAAATGCCTTAATCTTTTAACAAATGAAGTCCAATCTGTGCAATATGCTTTGTTTTGCCTAACCTAAATTTTGGCTAAACTCTCAATTAACTCATGAGCCGAATTAAACAACTCACTTTCGCTAACGCGACGCGACACCTTTAGTTCCTCTATCTCCTCTAAAAATGAATACAATTTTGATGGAATTCCATCGTATTTTACTCTCCATTTATAAATTGGACACGATTTGCTATTGGCATTTGTTATATTATTTATTTGAGCCGATGATGCTGCTTTATCAACCACTGCAATAGTGTGTGAAATGGAGAGACGCTCGCGAACTAATTTGACTTTTAAAGCGGCCTCTAACTCTAAACATGTAGCATACGAAACGCCATTAAAATCTTGTTGATCTATTGCAACAGTAGCGTCATTAGATATTGATAGTAGATATTGGATTAGCCTTATCAAACGTAACAAATTTATTTTGGAACTTTTATTTTAATATTTTTTTAGGAGCGATCATTAAAAGAATTTTGTCAAATTGAAAATGCTGAAAGCTTGTTATACATATTAGACACAACATTGACAACTTTTTTACAATATAATTTCTGATTAGGTTATTTACATCAACGAAAAGTTGTTCCAAAAGTGTTAGTCGGTTGTTGCTCTGCAAGCTGTCAGTGTGACGTAATCAGAAACGAACAACGTCTAATGAAGAAAGCTATAGTTTCCAGGTCGTATATACAACTCTTGTTACAAATCAGTAGCCTGTGTTGCAGTTAAATTCTCCAGGTAGTTTTGTGTGCCCTTATTTTTTATTTCTGCTAACAATTCTTTTAATTCTCTGGTAGCTTTGTTGAGGTTGGTTTTGTCATCAGGATGTCTTGTTTGATGCCACCGTTTTCTAAGCTTTTGCTTTTCAGATATTTTGTGTTTGATTATAACCGGTACAGATTGTTTGATTTCATAAGTGTATGCATCTGGTGTAGCTCGCCATACAGCTTGCTGTATGCTTTTGGTAAAGGCATTAGCTGCTTCTTCTATTTCACGCTCCGTCTTCAGAGGTCTTTCTAGTGTAATTTGTTTGTTGAGCTCTTCTTGGTATAAATTCCAGTCAGTTTGCTTGCTATTTAAAAATGGTTGTTTTTTCGTATTTATTATTTGCGCAAACACACTAACAATAACTGGTGAGTGATCTGATGAAAGGTCCAGACAGGATTCTGCTATGACTTTCTTGGTATCAATTCCTTTTGTGACGCAAAAGTCAATCACATCCGGATTTCTCTCTGTCGGTTGGCCAATATGTTGGTGTACCAGTAGATATGAGCTTAAGGTTATTAGTTTGCACAGATTTGTACAGTTCTCTGCCCTTTGTCGTGGTTAGTCGTGAACCCCATATGTGGTGCTTCGCATTTAATCGCCACCAGCTATGAATCTTTTCCTAGTATATTGAAGAATTCATCATAATCTTTTTTTGATGTTATACTTTGGTGGACAATATATAGCTGTAACAGTACACTCACCCAAACCATCCTCTAAAACGATGCTAGTTGCCTGTAGGTGTTCTTTTCGTATTTCTCAACTTCATGGTGTTTTATTTAATCACGGATAATAAGAGCTGTACCTCTATGAGCCTTCCTACGTTTGGATGCCTGGTGTTGTAGATTTTATATTTCGGTATTTTTATATAATGTTTATCAGTTAAGTGTGACTCGATATTAGCATAATATCTCAATGTTTTGATTAATTAAAATGTTTTGATCTCTTGTAGGTGCTGGTTTAACCCATTGGCATTCCAAACGGCTATTTTATATTTGCAGTGTGCTGCCATTAATTTTGTTAACAAGTACAGTGTTACAATTTTATTTCCGGTACTGAAAACAAAAAAATGACCAGTCGCGAAATTTTTTGCGACCACGCCGGCTTTGCTCCAACAACACCCAAACTACCTAAAATTATTACAGGAAAAAAAGAACAAAACCTTACAGCTAAAAAAATTACTACGCTAAACAAATACTTGAATCAATCAAAAACAAAAACTAACGACTATTAAACTCTAGGAAAAAGTCTTTGGTGCCCGCAAATTAAGACAAGGGACCTCACAAAACGACCGCACTTCTCTCGGCACAGCAGGTCGTTTTAAATTATCCAAACACTCACTAACTTAAATAGTATCAAGAAAAACCAAGACAAAACAAAAGGATTATAGTTAAAGAGTACTTAGCTCACAAGTTGAAGTCGGGAACTGCTGGTCAGCGAACCTCCTGATTGCGGGGCCGGCGATTTAGTTGACTGCCGCTGCCTTCTCACTAAGTTGGGCTTGACACTACCGCGAGCCGGCTTTAACTTGTACCGCTGCGCTACTTTGCTGTGAACCTAGTACCGTGATATTGTGAACCGTGTTATGTTCGGCCGATTTTCTCGTTCTCTTAGCTTCCGATTACACGCTAATCGGATAATTTACTATATTACTATTACTAATTCACGCTATCAATCAACTCTCTTTCTCTATGGTTTCAAATTTCCACGCACTTTCAAAACACTCTCTCTCTCAAAACAACCACCACAACAACAACCCCGTTCTTTCTCGTGCAACTTCTTTTATTCTTTTACTTTTACGAAAGAAAAGAAAAATATGTCACCAAAGCGGCAGACCCCATAAAGTGGGAAATATGTCTGCTGTCGGACACCCAAGTACAAAGAGCATAACTGTTACCTTCCTTAAAATAAGTTACAAACGCTACACCGCCCGCTAAAAGACATGAATCCACCCTTAATAAAACCATAAAGTTTATGAGTCGGCTACAACTAAGTGTGCGCACCTTCCCAGAAAATGCCCCTTTAGAAATAAAATTGTTACAACAGTTAAGAGGTTTAGCATTATATTCATGTTTCGAGAGTTTTCTTTGTTTTGCTCAATAAGTTCTCGCATCAGGTGTTTTAGTTCGCTGGTGTCATTTGTAAGTTGGTTGTTGACCAGACTTCTCGGTTGATTTGTTTGCCAATTTGTATTTTCTAGCTGCGGATTGTTGTTTGATATTTGAGCATAAGATTTGCTATCCTGAAAAGGAAGTTTGGGAAATGCATGATCATAATTAGTTTGAGTATAAGATGTTTGGGGTTGGCTTTGTTGATTAACTGTATTGTTATAATGTTTGTTTGTTGGGAAGAATGTCATCGTCCGTTGTGATTACTGGTTTAGGGTATTTCTAGTTTGGAGTTCGCCTCTTTTCTCTCGGAGCGTAGGGTACATTTTATTTTGCAGCTGTTTATGTACCATGCATCCCCGATAGTTGGCGGGATGTTTGCCCATACAATTGGCACATGTTACATTATCGATACGTTTTTGTTTAGGGCATTTTAATGTTTCGTGAAATCCTGCACATTTCACGCAACGGGGTGATCTTCGACAGCAATTTTTAGTGTGGCCGTATTCCTGGCATTTCGAGCACTGTGGAATTACTCGTTTTGCGCGAGGTGGCTCAAACTTTACTGCGTAATTTCCAATTGTGTTTATTTTGTAAACCTCTTTATTATTATCGCCAGCCTTAAGATCAACAAAGAACATCGGTAGTGGGTTCTTGGTTTCCCTATGTTTAATATTCCACAAATTTGTCACTTTGTGTCCAGCTTCGAGTAAGGTTTTTTTTATTATGACATCATTTGATGGGGAAGGGCACACTCCTTTGAGTACGACTCTGAAGCTTCTATCGCGTTTGAATTTATAGGTGTGATATTCCGTCTTTTTCTCATCAAAAGCTTGTATAACCGGATTATAATGTTCTGTTTTCAGTAATTGTAATTTGACTTGATCATCTCTTTCAATTTTTATTCGATATTCATTAGTTATTTTTCTAAGAAGTTTATGTAGTGGTTCAATTTCCTGTACCATGTATATGGTTATAGGTGGTGGCTTTGCTTTATCGTTGTGTTCTAGGTTGGTATCTTCGGTGTTTTTGTCTACCTGTGAAAGAATTTTGAATCGATTTTGCGTCGATATCGGTTTAGCTAACCAGTAGTCGGATAGCTTTGACTGCTTCCGTGAGAGTAGCTCTTCGGGGCTTCGGAGTCTTTTCCTATTACCAATCACTTGAAATGATTCAGGTAGATCCTGAGGTGTAACAAATTCTTGGTTTGATTCGCTTTGATGATATGTATCCGCTTGTGATACAAAATTCAATTGCTGTTCCAGGTTAAGTTCTGTAGTTATTCAAGGATTTACACAATCTTCATCAGTTTGTGTTATTAATATTTTGTTAGTGTCGAGGGTTATAGGTGTCTCATTTGAGGTTATGTCCGATTCTTTACACTTATCGCAAATCCATTGTTCAACTTCTTCAGTTTTAATTAATTCGTGAAGTGTTTCTATATCAACCTTGATACACTGGATGTGATAAGTTGCTTTACACTTCACTTTGCATTGTATGCAGTCTTCATATCTTGTTATACCTAATTGTTAACTAACAGAAAGCGTAGATAAAACTTACTTCTTCATATTTTAATAAAAATTTCTATTGGCATTTGTAGGTGGACTCTAATAAGTTAATGTTTTCGTACATCCGATAGTGATAATAGGCTTTTCAAGCTGTCAGTTGAGAATTGAAAGTTGACATTACTTTACCGCTTGCTGAATGGAAAGTAAATAACCAATAATAAAAGTATTCCAATTATAAAGTTTGCAATTTATTGAAATACTAGATACCTATCTTCCTGGCCGATTTGTAGTCGTGTCGGTAGTGGTTGTGTTGTGATTTGTAGTGGTGTTTTCGTATTTTGAGTCACTAATTCGAACAAAATTCTTTAAGCCCTTGTACAAATACGACATTGCACCACTGTGTAAATACCAATTAGATTTTGGTTAGGTAAATGTGCGTGGTAAGTTTCCTGGGTAGGAAATGTTTCCTGACAGCAATTCGCATATATTTTATTACCCTTGCTTCTGTAATCCGCTGATTTGTGACCAAATTTCCGATACCGATGACAACCGAATTTGAAAACTTCCGAATATTCCTTCGCCATTGTATTTGCATTTGCTTTTTTTTCCAATTTATCATACTGTCGCCACTACTTTGGATTTCTATTTATTTATTTATTTTTATTTTAACTTCCATAAATACACGAAATCTGCCCGTAAACAATCATCGCCTGTCTTAATTTCAATGTATATATGTTGTCATGTTATCAACTTAAAACTAAGATAAATAACCTTAATAAAGTAAATTGCATCGTCCGATTAAAAACCGCAGCTTCGATAGATGAAGTGTAACCTCGGATGGAACTTTTGTTGGAACGGGTTGTTAATTTTGGCATGTAGCATTTATAGAAGGTTCATGGCATACCATTGGAGCCATTTTGAACACAAAATTTCATTTCATAAGCTGGCCAGAGCAGTTAGCATTCTAAAATTAAAATCTTTCCTACGGGTAGCACAGATAAAAGTTGGAATTGTTTTGCATATCCAATAGCAGCGTCCGCATTTCTTGGCACTATTGTAAGTGAATCCAAAATCCAAAAGTTTCAAATAAAGCTAAAATGAGCAAAAGAAATTTCATCCTTCGGAAAATCTAAAAAAGAGAGATTTAGATAACATAAAAAATTGTAATTACATCATAAGGCATACCAAAAGTTGAGGATTAATTTGTAGAACGATTTGCTATACAAGTGAGGATGGTAGATGCAAAATTGAGTCTTCTACATTGAAAATGTGAAACTGTTACCTGCAGAAATGTCAAAATGTTAATTTTAGTAATAATTTTGTTAATAGGATAAGGATTTAAGTGAGATTAGTATTGTAAGATGAGGAATTAAAACTAAGTGTTACGCAAGTGGTTATGATAGGGAAAGTGTGTGGAAATAAACATGGAGTGCAAAAGAAAGAATTCGTACTTTGACAGATGATTGTGGAACGACCAGTGAACTTGGAATTTTTCTAACAATTTTGTGTGGAACTGCTTAGTAGTCTTTAATTTTCGTGAAAGTTTCAAAAGATCCGTTTGATAAGAATTTCACAGCCAATTGGAATCGAGCTTTTGTTGGAAAAACCCTGTTATAAAGTAGAAATCCTCAATTTAATAGGCTTCGCGATGCGAAAATACGATCAGTCGACAATTTTCACTTGCCCAGGTAGGACGTGAAAATTTCGTTCCTAAAAATTTCAAAATGAACAATAAATTATAAAATAATTTTGTCGACATACAACATGCAACTACTAGTGACGCTATAGATTTTATGTAACAAAAGTGATTTAAAGACAGTGCAACGGAGAAAAAGTTATTAAAAAAAAATTTCGTATTTACCTGTGAGAATGGGGATTTACAGCCAATTGGAATCGAGTTTTGTTGGAAAACCCTGTTATAAAGTAGAAATCCTCAATACTGCTAATCAGTGCATCTCCACGGTTTCGTTATTTCGTAATAATTTAAAACGTATACATGAACGTACAACGCTTTAGTTTTCAGTTAACGTAAAATTTTTAAAAATTGCAACTGAAAATAAATTATAAGAATAATTTCGTAATACCATGAACACTAGTGCGATAGACTTTATGTACAAAAGATTAATAAAGCGTGCAAAGAAGTACTTAATAGACATCTTTGTATTTTGTAAATTATATTTCAAAAGATACAGATTTAACACTGCTATTAAAAGGAAGCAATACCTGCTAATCTAGCTGACGCCACGTTTGTTTATCGTTAATAATTCAAAACGTATAACATGAACGATTTAAACAGTTATAAAGTAATAGTTTTACAGGTGACATTTTAATTTTAATGGCCACTTGTTTTTTAAGTATAATTCCTAATACGATCGACGATATATCACAAAGTTATTACAAGGAAGAAGCATTTTACATCTTAGCATTTTGAAAATTATAATTTAAATTAATCGATCTTGCATTATAAAAGCCAATTCGTGTTTATTTAAAATTCAAAAATTATACAGTAAGCAGATTGTCGACAGTATAATTACATTTACAAATTGAGTTAAAGAAGCAGCAAACTAAGGTCGATACAGTTGGCATATACTGGCAAAATATCGAGAACTCAGTGATAAATTTAAAAATATATAAGTAAATTCAATTGGTCAGTGAATAAATTAAAATACGTAATATGAGAAAACAAAGTGAGAGAAATTATGAAATTAATTAAAGAACAGAGTGAAGTAATTAAATAGGAAATAGAAACAAAATGATAAATTAGAAGGAGATAATAGAAATAATTAAAATATGGAAAGATTAAGTGAATAGGTCATAGGACAGATGGAAAGTAATTAAGAAAATACAGTTTGAAAAGATTTGAAGGAAAGAAGGAGAAATTAATTAAAATGTTAAAAAGTACGAACAGTAAATGGTGTTAGTTAAAAAGTTTGCAAAGTTGAGGAAGGTAAGGGAGAAAAGTTGAGTTAAATATTAAAGTCGAAGAGGTGGAGATTAAAAAGGCAGAGATTCAAGTTAAAGAAATTCAAGAAAAAGATGTAAATTTAGAAATTCAAGTTGAGGAAGGTCAGGATAGTAATGGTAAATTAGGGGGTAACGAGATGATTCAGGTAGAATGGAAAGAAGTAAGAGGAGGTTGCATTATAATAGATAGGAAAGTAGTTGGAGTAGAAAAAGTGTTAAATTGTGTTAACGGAAGAAAAATAAAGGTACACGAAAGGCAACGAGAGGGGTACGAAATAAAAGTAATGAATCGGAATTAAAATTTGAGTTAGTTGAGGAAGTAGAGAAGTCGTTAAAGGTAATCGAACAAGGTTACGAGAACGAGGGAAGTATTAATGAAGGTAGTAAAGGGGTTAATAACAGAAATTTTAAAAAATTGCTAGAGCAAAAAGAAACGGTGGAGGAAAATTTAAAGGAAGTAAGGGGGTGTAAAGATTACGATGATTATAGACACATTGCTTGGTATGAAAAATTAGTTAAAATTTGTACAGGGGTAGGAAAAGCATACCGACAAAGTACTCAGTAAGAGGAAGAAACGAGAAGAATTAAATGGGTCAATACGGAAAGCAATTAAACGTTAGCAATCGGAAGTAAGAAAGAATAAGTAGCAGTAATTAGTAGAAATAAGTTAGGTTAATTTAGTTTAGGTTTAGTAGAATAGGATGATGATAAGAGGGGATTGAGTCGATTAAAATTAAATGGGGAATTATTGATGAATATTGAAGTTATTGGAGGGCCAAAGGAGCCGATGTGAAAGTATTATTGAAGTATGTTGGAGGGCCATGAGGGCCGAGATGAAAGTATTATTGAAGTAAATTGTAGGGCCAAGAGAGCCGATATGAAAAAGTTTAGGTAGGAGACGGAAGGTCAATGTAGGACCGTAAATAAGTATTGGGGGGTATTGAATATTAGAATCGACAAGAGATCGGATAGATTGTTAGAGAAGAGGAATAGGTTAATTGAGGTAATTAGGATAGTTTAGATTTAGTAAAGTAGAATAGATGTAAATTTGATGAAACTGGATAAAATATAGGGAGAGTACTAGGAAAGTAGATCCAGTAAAGAACTTAGTAAGATTTGGAAGGATTTTAAACGAAGGTTTAAAATTTCATGGAACGAGTAGAAGGTTTGATGTTGGAAAGAGTTGGGAAGCGAAAGGTTGTGAGAGATGATTAAATAGTAGTAGTCCGAGTAAGAAAAATTTATAGAATTGAAGGAAAATTTAAAGTAGAATAATTTAGAAATTTAGTTATGCATGGGGAAAGGTAGTCGAAGTTAGGAAAAAGTAGTAGCTGTCGAAGAGTGATGGAAATTACGATTAGAAGTTGTACTGAGTTAAGAGAACGGAAGTAAGATGAAGTTGTAGTAAGGGGCTAAACGAGCCGGAGGAAAAAGGAAGTTGTAGTAAGGGCAAAAGTGCGAAGTAATAGAATAAAGGGCTAAGTGAGAGCCGAGTGAAGAAAGAATAGTATAAGGGGCTAAACGAGCCGGAAGTAAGATGAAGTTGTAGTAAGGGCCAAGTGAGCCGGAAGTAAGATGAAGTTGTAGTAAGGGCCAAGTGAGCCGGAAGTAAGATGAAGTTGTTATTATGTAGAAGAAGAAGTAGGAAAGGCAGTAGGCCAGAATTTAGTAGATGTAAGGGAAGTTGAAGTAACGGAGGTAGTTTGAAACTCAGGATAGCATTATTTGAATAAATAAAGAACTTACGAGACAGTGAAGCAACTAGGATTTAAAGTTAGGTGACCATGTAATAATATGATTAGTGTAGAAACGGGATGGGGTCATTTAGAAATTCAAGGGGAAATTCAGGGGAACGAATAAGATATACGTCAAAATTTATGAAATAAATAAAAAGGAAAAAGAACTCGTGAATGTTTATAAGTACAAAGAAGGAGGTTAGGTAGAAAGATTAAGAGGAGACGGAGATGTGAAATAGTGGAATAAATGATGAACAAATATAAGGAGCAGCGATAAAGAGTATACGAAGTTAGTTGAGAGAATTATGATGATGAAGTATTAAAAGGGGGTAAATAGAAGAAGAAGATGATGAATATGATGATGAATTAGGGGAATATAGAAGTAGGACAAAAGGTCCAAAGAAGTATTAAAGTCAGAGGTAAGATGCCTGATGAATTATGAAAGGGGGTAAATAGAAGAAGAAGATGATGATGTTGATTAAAATGAGTATACGAAGTATTGAGGTGAAAGATATGAATTTAAAGTGAATAAAGCTATAGGAAAAGAGGTGGAGGTAAACATGATGAGTTTCATATGGAAAATAAACATACACGAGGACTTAATGTAGAGTAAATAATGGTTCAACGTAAGGCAGGAGTAACGAAATAAAATGTGTAAATAAAAAGGGCGAAAGGGAGAAGCAGTAATAGTAATAAAAAGAGGTAAATGATTAAGACGTGAAGGTAGTTTGAAGTAAATAATAATGTAGGAGGTAACGGGAGAAATTTAGTTTGAGTAAAGGAGGAAGAATTAGGATGATAAAAAGGAGAAGAATTATGTGAGTAGAAGGAAGATGGTATTATAAATGATTAAGACGTAAAGGTAGTTTTGAAGTAGACGATAATGTGGAAGATAGATGGGAGGAATTAGTTTGAGTGAAGCAGGAAGAATTATGATGAAAAAGGAAAGTTTATGATGATAAAAGGGAATTAAGATAAAGACGATGAAGGAAAGAAAAGGAGGTAAATAAGTTACGGAAGTAGGTTTAGCGTAGTTTTAGAATAGAATAGATTAGAATAGATTAATGTTAGTATTTTGGGCATCGTAATGCGAGGAGATGAGTAAAGTTTAGTTAATTAAAGATTAGGTTAGAAGTAGTTAAAGTTTATTTGAATAGTAGGTTAGGAGTGTTAATACAAAAGTCATTGAACTATTTGTAAACAAAAATTTTGAAATTCCATGTAAGACAAGTGTTACCGAAATTTAAAAATTTTTATTTAGGGGTAATTATGTCATGTTATCAACTTAAAAACTAAGATAAATAACCTTAATAAAGTAAATTGCATCGTCCGATTAAAAACCGCAGCTTCGATAGATGAAGTGTAACCTCGGATGGAACTTTTTGTTGGAACGGGTTGTTAATTTTGGCATGTAGCATTTATAGAAGGTTCATGGCATACCATTGGAGCCATTTTGAACACAAAATTTCATTTCATAAGCTGGCCAGAGCAGTTAGCATTCTAAAAATTAAAATCTTTCCTACGGGTAGCACAGATAAAAGTTGGAATTGTTTTGCATATCCAATAGCAGCGTCCGCATTTCTTGGCACTATTGTAAGTGAATCCAAAATCCAAAAGTTTCAAATAAAGCTAAAATGAGCAAAAGCAAATTTCATCCTTCGGAAAATCTAAAAAAGAGAGATTTAGATAACATAAAAAATTGTAATTACATCATAAGGCATACCAAAAGTTGAGGATTAATTTGTAGAACGATTTGCTATACAAGTGAGGATGGTAGATGCAAAATTGAGTCTTCTACATTGAAAAATGTGAAACTGTTACCTGCAGAAATGTCAAAATGTTAATTTTAGTAATAATTTTGTTAATAGGATAAGGATTTAAGTGAGATTAGTATTGTAAGATGAGGAATTAAAAACTAAGTGTTACGCAAGTGGTTATGATAGGAAAGTGTGTGAAATAAACATGGAGTGCAAAAGAAAGAATTCGTACTTTGACAGATGATTGTGGAACGACCAGTGAACTTGGAATTTTTCTAACAATTTTGTGTGGAACTGCTTAGTAGTCTTTAATTTTCGTGAAAGTTTCAAAAGATCCGTTTGATAAGAATTTACAGCCAATTGGAATCGAGCTTTTGTTGGAAAAACCCTGTTATAAAGTAGAAATCCTCAATTTAATAGGCTTCGCGATGCGAAAAATACGATCAGTCGACAATTTTCACTTGCCCAGGTAGGACGTGAAAATTTCGTTCCTAAAAAATTTCAAAATGAACAATAAATTATAAAATAATTTTGTCGACATACAACATGCAACTACTAGTGACGCTATAGATTTTTATGTAACAAAAGTGATTTAAAGACAGTGCAACGGAGAAAAAGTTATTAAAGAAAATTTCGTATTTACCTGTGAGAATGTGGATGACGATGTCCAAGAAGATTACATGTTTGGAACCACTGCGTATTGAAAAGGAAGCAATGACCTGCTAATCAGCTGATCGTCCACCGGTTTGTTTATTTCGTTAATAATTTAAAAAAACGTATAACATGAACGATTTACAACGCTTTAGTTTAATTAGTTTTAAGTAATTTTAATTTAAATGGCCACTTGTTTTCTTAGTATAATTCCTAATACGAACACATCACTACACAAAAGATTAATAAAGAAAGAAGCTACTTTGGTGACATCTTTAGTCATTTTGTAAAAATTATATTTAAATTAATACAGATTTCATTATAAAAGGCCAAGTTTTGCGGGTGTTTATTTAAAATTCAAAACAGTTTATTCACAGTAGCAGAAGCGAAGTTTTCTTTTCAAGATTGCAGTTAAAGAAGCAGCAAACGAAAGGGTACATCACAGGTGGCATTTCATCTACCGTTGGCAATTTTACTGCAATTCAGGTTGGTTTATTTTACATTATCAATTATTAATTACGTCGGACGTATCATTACAAATTTGGCTTCACCAACGTGGGCGATAATTATTCAGCGAGCAAATTACAATGATATTGTAATGAATTATTACAAATTAAAATTTTTTATTATTATCTAAAAATATTTTTTATTGTTTTGTTGTAAACTTTGTTAATAAAAAAAAACATAAAACTGAATGTTATGTTTATTGCGGTTTAGGTATTTCGACCATTGTGCAACTTGCCACTATTTAAAAAAAATATAATCTCGTGAAAACAATTCTTTTTAACAATTCTTACTCGATGGACAATCACCTTAAATAAAATAAAATCCAAGTTTGATTATTAAACAATAATAATCTTTTTAGTGAGTATTCTTAACTATAAGCATGCAACGAATGTTAAAACTAAATTAAAATTAACCTTAAAATTGAACTTGTTTTTGGTGTTCGCTTTGTCGTCACAATTCACTTTTGTTTTATCAAATTATTTTTCACTTGTCTTTATTCATACAGGTGATAATCTTCCCGTGTACTATACTCCTCTCTTGAACAAACTTAAAAACTTGTACTGGTACTGTACTCCTCTTATGTTAAACTTGTACTATCATTACTGATCTTAACTGTCCTCAATCATACCAATACTAATACTCTCTTTATTTTTTCAAAATGTCCTTTTATATCTTCTGTGTCGGTTATTTTTTACTTCCACGTCACCGAAAAAACCGTTACGTTACTTTTCGCGCGTACCGTCTCTGGCCTGACATTGGTCCAAAATTATCGTATGATTTCCGAGCATCTAATCAAACTCGCCTAGCAACAAAAGCCGTTACTTTTCTCGCTCAATTTTTCCAACAACTACTAATTTTCGCGGTCTTTTGTAGGTCTTCTTCCATTGGATCTCGAAAATAAACACGGGACTATAATCCTCCAATCCTGGTACAGCAAAAATAACGGTCAACTGGTTTTCCCGCGGAATTAAAAATGTCTTAACTTCTTTACCGAACTTTAATTATTTAATTGTTTATAATTAAGCATTAATTGTTTTGCAAACCCATTTTTCTTTTTAACAACTAAATTAAACTAAACTATTACAAAATCTTAAAGCTAAAACACTTGAATTTTATTTTTATATTCTTCCGAACACTGAAAAATCATGTCAAAGTTCATCGATTGCTCTTCGAAAACAAACCAAACTGCAATAATGGGTGTCCTTTGATTTTTTTTTAAATTGTTTTCACTAATTGACGTTTACTGGAATTGGCCTAATGCAATCCCTTGTAAGTTCTGTTTTTTTTTTTTTTTTTTATAATTCTTTATTAATTATTACAATCTATCTAAAAAGATAATAAGCAATATATAAAACATTAACAAGGCATGTAGGAGTTGTCCAGTGACGCTTCCCTTACAACTATTTAATTATTTATTTGACTGATATCGACTTAATAAGTTAGAATCTGTTCAGCCAATCGTTGATATTACCTCGCTTCAATCTGTTGCTAGTGTTGACTTTAGTATTTAGTTTTTCAACCAGTTTGTTGGGATGAACGTTTAATCTTGCATGATACGATTTACTGTAATTGGCAATTTCTTCCTTAACCGTAGGCATTTGGAGGTCTCGTCGAATTACTTCGTTTGGGACGAACCATGGGGCACCAGTGATCATTCGCAGTGTCTTCGACTGAAATCTTTCCAGAATTTCCACATTTGAACTAGAAGCTGAACCCCATAACTGTATGCCGATATGTCCATACAGGCTTTAAAATAATTTTGTAAATCAATAGCTTGTTTTCTAGGTTTAATTTTGAGTACTTGCCAATAATCCAGTATAATTTACTTAGCTTTAGCCCGAGTTGTTTTCTCTTAGTGAAGATATGCTTTCGCCAAGTCAAACGTCGGTCCAGATGGATACCCAAGTATTTTGTGTCGTCAGATTGTGGTAGTTGTTGGTTATTTAGTCGAACCGGCGGACATGTATCTTTTTTCAATGTAAATGTCACTTGGACAGACTTGCTTTCATTAACTTTTATCCTCCATTTTTTGAACCATTTCTCGATTTTGTTTAGGCTCTCTTGCAACATCTCCGAGGCCACCGCTGGTATTCGATGTGCGGTAAGTATGGCTGTGTCGTCTGCAAATGTTGCAGTGGTGGTGTTTTTGCTGATAGGTAAATCAGCCGTATACAGTAAGTAAAGGATAGGCCCCAACACACTTCCTTGAGGAACCCCAGCCTGGATCGGATATATCCTGGTGCTCTCCCCCTGAAACTTGACACGGAAATGCCTGTCTGAAAGATATGATTTTAGTACCAGAAATATGTTATCAGGTAATACTTTTTTCAACTTGTACAGTAGTCCCGTGTGCCAAACCTTATCAAATGCCTGGCTTATATCGATGAATGCAGCCGAGCAGTAGTTCTTGTTTTCAAAATTTTTATTAATTTCTGCGGCCAGTCTATGTACCTGTTCTATGGTTGCATGTTCACGTCTGAACCCGAACTGATGATCCGGTATAAGGTGCTTTTCTTCTAGAATAGGATTGAGTCGTTTTAATATTATTCTTTCAAATAGTTTCGACAATATCGGGAGCAAGCTAATTGGTCTATAGGACTTCACATCTTCAGTAGGTTTTCCAGGCTTTTGTAACATTATTATTTCGGCGATCTTCCATTGACTTGGGAAATAACCCGTTCTCAGGATTGCATTAAATATCTGAGTAATGTATTTTACTCCAGTTCTCGGTAGTTCTTTTAATATTTTACCGTTTATCAAATCGTATCCAGGGGCTTTTTTAATGTTTAACTCCCTCTTTATCATCGTTGTTATTTCAGCTACCGTACATTTTTTTATTGGCAGTTCTAGCTGGCCTGGAGCATCCAAAAACCGAAAAATTTCGTCATCATCAACCTGCATGTCAGAGTCGGGGCGCCGGAAGACATCCGTCAAATACTTTGCAAACAAGTCAGCTTTTTGGTTATCGGTTTTAGCCCAACTTCCGTCTTCCATTTTTAACGGTGGTATTATAGGTTGAGGTTGTTTTAGTTTTTTAGTCGCTCTCCATAAAGAATATTCGGTAGCCTCTGTTGCAGTTAAGCTTTCAAGATAATTTTGTATACTTTTATTTTTATCTTCCTGTAGCAGGTGTTTTAATTCTTTAACAGACTTGTTTAATCTTGATTTGTCTTGAGGACACCTTGTAGTTTGCCACTGCTTTCTTAATTGTCGCTTTTCCTTTATTTTTTGTTTTATGTTAGGAGGACATTCATTTATTATATCTTGTGTTTTCGTCTCTGGCGTGGAGTTCCATCCCGCCTGTTGCAATGTTTTATTTAGGTGTTCAATTGCTTCTTCAATTTCGTTTACTGTTTTAGTGGGATATTCAGTTGTAGATTTTGCTCCACTAGTTGTTTAAAGAATGTCCAATCGGTCTTTTTAGAACATAGTGATGGAGGTTTTGGTCTGTTTAGTGCACGTGTACTTACGGTAACTATAATAGGAGAATGGTCGGATGACAAATCCAGACTTGATTCCGCTTTTAAGCAATTTTCTGGGATTCCTTTAACCACGCAGAAGTCAATACAATCAGGTATTTTCTTTGGTCGGTAGGCCAGTAAGTCGGCTGCCCGTTGATAGATGTCGTAGATTTTTTTTATGAATTGCTTTCAACAACTCTCGTCCTTTGGGTGTTGCTAGTCTAGATCCCCATTGTGGATGCTTCGCATTGTAGTCACCTCCAGCTATGAATCGATGACCTAGGGTGTTGTAAAAATGTTCGAATTGATTTACCTTAATTGCATGCTTCGGCGGGCAGTACACGGCTGAAATTGTTAGTGGTCCGATCCAGTCCTCTATTGAAATGCTGGTTGCCTGCAGGTGATTTTCTTTATACTTATCTAGTACGTGGTGTTTAATTATGTTTTTAATGATGATAGCCGTTCCTCCATGAGCTGTTCCATCCGGGTGTTGTGTTGTGTAGATTGCAAACTTGGGGATTTTATGAAGCTCTTTTAGTGAAATGAGTTTCTGATATGAGCATGATATCGATTTCATTGTTTGTTAGGAATTTTTGTATTTCTTGGCTGTGTTGTGATAGGCCATTGGCGTTCCATATAGCTAATTTTATATTTTTAGCCATTTAAGCCATTTTGGAGACAAGTGTAGTTAATACGTTTAGCATGGTGCTCATTTGTTGCATGAGCCCTTTCATCATTTGTTTCATTTCTTGCATATCATTGGCTTGTTGTTGTATTATTTGTTGTACTGGATCTTCTTTGGGCTGGCTAGTGAGTGGAATTTGTTGGCGTTCTGCCCTAAGTGTGGCAGCGTATGACTCTTTCGATGTAGTTGGGTTTTGCGGGGGAGCAGTATTTGGTATTTCTTTTCTTCTTAGTGGTGGATAAGTTTTTTGCTGCAGTTCTTTAAATACTTGGCATCCTCGATAGTTCGCTGGGTGATTTCCTTCGCAGAGTACGCATTTAACGTCCTTTGATTTTTCTTTTCGCAGACATTCGCCTGTCAAATGGTCCCCAGCGCACTTGACACAGCGAGGACTTCGATAACAAAAAGATTTGGTGTGCCCGTATCTCTGGCACTTACCACACTGTGGTATGTCTCTTTAGGTTTTGGTGGTACGAAATTTACTATTGAGTCAAGTAGATGTTTTACCTTATATATGCT
Organism: Lycocerus yunnanus; assembly: GCA_036346125.1. Taxonomy (NCBI): domain Eukaryota; kingdom Metazoa; phylum Arthropoda; class Insecta; order Coleoptera; family Cantharidae; genus Lycocerus; species Lycocerus yunnanus. Next base: position 148,609 of record JARFIX010000150.1, on the reverse strand, counting down.
GTTATTATTATCATTTGGTTTTAGGTCCACATAGAACATCGAAAGTGGAATTTTGTGCGATATTGTTTTATGTTAAATACACTTGCCACTGTATATCCGAGCTCTCAATTGCTAATTTTATTCGGTCAACCTCAGTAGAATAGTGTATTCCTTTCAAGACCACCTTAAAGTTTCTTTCTTGTTTTAACTGGTATGTATGAAATTGAGTTTTCTTTTCTTGTAGGGCTTTGATTATACGCGTATAGTTTTCTGTCGTTTTTGATTGTACTTTAACTTGATCATTTGCGAGGACTTTAATTTGAAATTCATTTCCTGCTACCTTGTGCAATTCTTCTTGCAATGGTTTAATGTTTTGCACACCCGCAACGAATATGGGTGGAACTTGCTGTTTTTTCTGTTTTGGTTGCTGTATTATTATCTGGGGTCTCTTCTGATAAACCCTCAAATCGATTACTAGTTATTGTAATTGAATTACCGAGCCAGTAATCATTTATTTTAGTTTGTTTCGCTGGTCTATTTGTGAATGTATTTTCTGGACTGTTTCTTGATCCAAAAGATCTCTTCCTACCTGTGTGGACTTCGTGCCATTTTTTTGTCTCCAACAATTCACTGTTTTGTTGTGGGATTTTCTCATTTCGATTAGCATCGTTTTCGGGCTCGTTTTGAATCTGTAAATAATCATAGCTTAGTGGGGAATCTGATGATTGTTTCTGAGATGGTAGCTGCTCAGTTTCACCATGATTTGGCATAATATCTCCTTTTTGTTCAATAGAGTTTGAGGTTATGTTGTCGGCACACACCTGGCATTTCCATCGATCGATTTCACCACTTTTATTTAGTTGGCTTAGTGTTTCTATCGACATCTTGACACACTCCAGGTGATAGCTCATTCCGCACTTCATTTTGCACTGTATCCTATCCTCGTATCTTGTAATTACACCCATGCAATCACCGCACCTTGACATCTTCGCTCTGAGCACAGGGCCGGACTGTGTTTTTATTTGACTGCAAAATTTTGATTTTACTATTTCTTTAGGCTTTTTAGTGTACAACTTTGTCATGAAGTGACCAATTTGGAAGTTCTGCAATCGTGACATTGCAATATATAACAAATCACAGCACAAAAGTTCGAGTCTAACATTAGAAACCTAACAAGTTGGGTTACTCTGACATAACCTTAACATTAATCAAGTGGTAAAACAAGATAACAATCGATTTTAAAGACTAATACAATATTACAAAATGTTATTAATTATGCAATACTTATTTTATGTTAAGTGGGTTTATACAACAATTTCTATTTATGAACATGACATTTTAAGCGGTAGTGTTCATGTCGTTCTTTCTAGCATTCAATAATCTTTATTCGAAATACCTCTGGGGTGGGTAATCGGTCTCTGATTCGATAGTATATTAAAAATTTTGAAAACCGTAAATTGTATATTATGTAATAACGTAATGGCTAGTAAGTCTAAGTTTACACTCCCATCTCATTAAGTTTGTCCACAATATCGAAGAATTTATTCGTGTGTTTACCATTGTTCATCTTCTAAGCGTTGAAACGCATAGAATTTTAAAATAATTATATTTTAAAAAATCTCGAATTAAGAGAAAGACGTAAAATTTTTAATTATATCTTCTTTTTTCATGCAGCAACACCTTCATGCCATATCGCTTGTTATGGTTCAATTTTGATTTAAAAATATTTTTAAAAATTTACAGTTTTATATTAAATTTAAATACATTTAACAAATATTAATCGGCATTGATAAAACGCACATTTTTCGAATTAAGTTTTACAATTCGAAGAAGTTTTACTTATTACAAATTTTTGAGTAAAGTAATTTTATTTGGACGTTGTAGTTAATCAATTTATTGTGAAACAGAGTTACATATGTTCATCCAAGAGTTTTTAAGATTAATATTGGTTACTACTTTTTTTGTGTTTTTACCGGTTTTATTAAGACTTTTTGGGACGTAATCTGGTCTTCATTATTGAAGGATTAAAGTCGTCCATTTACATCAAACAACATCCTGAGGTATGTTTGCTATCTTGAAAAACCACATTTAAGTTTGAATTTTTAGGGTGTTACTTTTGGCTCACCATTATTAGTTTGGATTACCATTACGAGCTTGATATTACTTTGAACGTAACGCTATCGTTTTACCGATTGGCTTATTTCGTGTTGTATCTCTCCATTGATTTTTATCGACTGGTAGAAAATTTTAATTGGAGCTTTCTTTATTTTTAACATCTGCTATTTTTATTTGGTGCAAAATTCCACCTGTTTGCATGAAACCAACAGCCAGCTCTAACCATTGCTTGCCTTTTATTACTGCCCGACTACAACCCCAAGAAAAAAAATATCAAAGGTAAGATCTTTGTTTTGTGCCGTCAGATATTATTTGTTCATTTTCATATTGTTTGTGAACTATTTTTATTGCGCGAAGAATTTTTATTTTTATTAGGTCGTTCTATTAAACAAATTTGTATTTAATAATTTAACTATTTCTGTAAACACTGTAAATTGATTACAGAATCGTGTAAAACATCTGTTCCACAAGTATACGTTTAGGGAGTAAATTACAAACGGTTATTCTATAATTATTAATATAGACAATTTTTTTATTATTTCTTGTACGTCTAAAGTGTAGCCCAATACTGCTTTTATCTGTAGTATATTTAATCAGTATAGTATGTGTGTGTAATCAGTGGAACACGTTCAAGTTTTGGTTAGTGCAAACAAACAAAAATAAATCTTGTTAATTTTAATTATGCCTCTTGACGACACGACACCCCTATTTGATTTCAATTCTTTCTACTTTGTGTTCGTAAAGCAGTAAATTGCAGTTTGTGTTAAAACAAATCAAATTACACTATACTGGAACCTGCAGAAAAATAATATTTACTGAAGGTTATATAATAAAATACATGCGATGAAATTCAACTCAAATTAAAAAGATTATGAAGTTCAATGTTTTTCTTCTTCTTTTGGCTTGGGATAACCCTGTATGCCTAAATCTGTTTATTACTTGACAGTAGTATCAGCGATATTGCAAGCCATTGTTAGTACCGTGAGCATTTCTTGCTTTTTACATCTGAAGTAGCTTGCTAGGGTTGTCTTAGATGTGAATGTTACCCTATTTTATTGTTAATGCTGGCAGTTTATTAACATAGAAGAACAACTGGTTTACGTACCTTCTGAAGCACGGAGATCTTATGGAATCACCAACTTTGATTCCTACAAATGTTTGAACTTGAAGAAAGATGTGATCTAACTCTATTATTTCAAACGGCTTGGGAGGCATTTTTGCCGTTTTGCAAACTTCATAATATCCTAATGGCGCGTAAAATTTTCTATTTCGAAGGTTTTGCTCTATTGCCGATTGGATTATGTCACATTCCATTTGAGTGATGTTCCTTCTTCAGATATTTTTGAATAATAATTAAAGCCGTCTTCACCAATGCGAGCAAAAGAGCATTGGCCATGATTGAATTTTAATTTTGGTTAGTGCATCCATCGCTATATAAAGTTATCATTTTTTTCTAACCTGAGGCTTTGGTTATTATGACAACGTAAATGATTGTGGAAAATCTATCAGCATCGAGACCTCCCTCACTTTCACTCCATAAGTGGCAAAAAGTATCAACTGTCTGGAGATCATATTATATGTAAAGTTATGAATTTTAATTTAGTTCTGTAATAGAGCGCTGAAATGTTTAGTTTTAGTGCTAACAAATCTGCTTGTAACTTTATTATAAATGCTGTAATGTCATCAGTCGTCTTAGGCATTTCGGACCATCTTCCTCCCTCCATAAAAACCACTACTGCGTATACTTACTTTACTCGATATTGTGCTTAAAAAATGGTTAATTCATTTTATGGGTACCAAAACTAGATTCAAAAAATGATGTTCCATTATCGCCTGCATAATACATACATGATTATAAAAGTTGTACTTGTTAAGCAACTTTTCTAGAGCAGTAATATTTACCAGGTTCTACAATTTTTAAATTACGAAGTTTTCAAATATGTAAGTTCTAGAATCTGATGGTTTGATCTTTTAAGTAATAAATGATTTAAAATAACGTGAGAACTTGAATTAGAATGTAATAATAATAATGAAACTTTAGAATATTTATTTTCGGAACATTACAATTAATTTGTGGAAAATTATTTTTATTTAAATCACAATCGCTAGAATAACCACTTCGAACTGAGTTGCAAGCTTTTCTCGAAGTTTCAAAAATTTCATGTATTTTTTTAATAGGGAAGATGCATAAATTTTTTTTACAGCGTAGTTAGATCAAAAATATCTAAAGATACTGATTAATACTATTTATTTTATTTATTTTCGTTTTGATAATAATTAAAAAATTATTTAAAAATCTATTAATTTGAATAGAAGGAAACGACCGCGCAAGTCGCTATTTGCTAGTGGCGTCACAAGGCTTAGTAACCTTAGTAACTTAAAACGCTAGTTGTTTTGTGCTTGAAAGTTGAAGTTTATTAGTGTTAAAAGCTGTTATTATCATGGAAACCAACAAAAAGACGAGCCATAAGTATTGTATTATTCCGAAATGTAAGCGTATTATAGAGCCGTATGACGTCAAACCAATGGCGATGCGTTTATGGTCACATGATTTATTTTTAGTTATCATTGAATTTTAAAATCGATTATTTATAACGAAATACAATAACTAAAAGTTATATTTACTGATTTGACATTTAATATATTGGATTAATCGGAAAATACTGTTTTATTCTCGGGCCCAAATAACTTGAGCCCTGCGTCACAAATTTCTAATTAAGAAACGACATCCTAAATATAATTTCAGCTATTGTTTAGCTTTGTTTAAAAGAGTATAAAGATATTTGCATGTCTTGCTGTCAATGTTTAATAAAAGTCGTACTTTACTAATATTGTACATTAGTAAATCAAAGCATTAAAAAATTAGTATGTTGTTACTTGTACTACAATTTAAAATAACAAAATGCCGCTATAATGCATACTCTAGGCTCTATGTCTCCCGGGCTTATAAGATCCCAGGCGCCTGTCATTTTAAGTCCTCTGATTAGTCCCCTGTTTAACCAGGGTTCCTGTATCAGAGCTATGTCTAAATTTTTGTTTTGTATGTACCTCTGCAGGGCAGCCGACGCCGCCCTGCAGTGGTGCACGTTTATTTGGACAGCCCTGAAGGTGGTATCTCACGGCATCCCTCCATGGCCGTCGCCTCTGTGCTGGTAGCAGCAGGAGGCTCCGGAGGATCCTGAGTCGGTTTGGGGGTGTTAGCCTTCCCTCTTCCACCTCCATTTCCTCCGTGCTCCCTCCCTTTTTACCCAGAGCCTTAAATGATACCCTGGAAAATTCAGGTATGGTCTGTTGAAGTTCCTGGATTTTTCCAGGAACTTTCATCCATAAGGATGATTAACTGTTGCCCTTTCGGGTCTTTTTTGCTGTTCAAAACTGACCAGGTTTTAGTTTTTAGCCCTGGGTTTTGAACTGACAGTCTTTTTAACACTTTTTCCGGTTCCTCAGGGGTCCCGGAATCCATGTTAAAGCCCTAATTGGTTTGGGTATATCTTTGCGTCGATGACTGGAGTTGTGCTCCTTCAAAGGGTACGCTTTCCGCTACTACCCGCTCCAACCAGTCCTTAGTAGCCTGGTCGGCGCATAGGGCAGTGAGGAGACCCCTTTAATTTCATCTCCGAAACCTGGAGATGGACCACCTCCGTGATATTATCTAAGGACTAGAGCAGGGCCCTTTTGATAAGGTTTGCCTGTTCGTCGCTTAGAGTATTTTCTGGATATCCTTGTAGTATGATTGCCACCCGGATATCCGTCAATGTCGCTCTGTAATCCAGTGCAGGTCCAGAGTCCCTGCACCTTTTCCTGGATCTGGCAATGCTAGCTGGGGTGCTCCCTGTTGACCGGGTACGCTTTTGCCCCCCGGTTGAGGTGCCTTCCCCTGCTGCTTTGTTTGACACTGGTACCGCTAGGGTCCCTGTACCTTGTTTGTTTCGGTTGCAGCCATCAGTCCCTTTTCAGGCGACGTTTGGCTGCACCGGACATTTTTCCTGGGTGGATCCATCCTTTCGGAACCTCCTCCCAGTGTGTTTGTTTTGAATTTTCGTTGTCCATATTTGGTCTCACGAGTTAAGGGAGAAAATGTCCCTGTTGCGTAGCCCCCCATACGCAACAGAAGGCTTAATACAACGGGGTTCGCCGGTGCCCCGAGGTTTCTGCGACTAGTAACTGGGCTACCCCCCAGCCTTGCATCCCTTAGGCGTCGCAGTACCGTAGGAGTTGGGAGTTTTTATAGTGGTATCTGTCCACGCGGCCTAGGCGGCTAAGCCAAGACCCTCGTGCCCTTTGTCACTACTATCCTCCCAGGGGCGTAGCCTGCAAAAGAGTCGTTGCAGCCCACAAGCGGTTTACGATGTGTTCTTTTGTGTTTGCCGATTAGTCTGGCCTCCTCTACCGCAGCCATCGTAACCATTATGAGAATGGCAAGGGCCGGGCACAAAGAGTTTTTAAGTCCCGGCCGGCCCCGACCACCCCCCGTCGGCCGATGGGGAGATTATCCCCACCGCCCGCACCTGGAGTATATACCTCCGGTTTCGCTGGAGACACGCTAGCCCCCTCACCACGCCAAGGTTGCAAACGCTTGGAGGGGGCTTGAGTACTTTAGTTAACGCTGATAGTAGACTTATTAGACGGTAGCATGTAAATTCAATTTTGGGTTTGTTGAACTTTGGAAGAGTTTGTCAAAGTCATTTGAAAGTTTTTCATTGCTGCGGGAAAGCAATTCAATAGGCAATTCAAAATAGTATTTAGGTAAATTTAAGAGATACTTTTCTTCGGAAAGTATCCGAGGAGCCCGAGGAACGGCTCCGGGTGCCTGGTTGCCGCCTCCTTCACGACCTCTGAGGGGATGTCGTCAGGGCCGGGAGCCTTATTTGCGGGCGTCTTTTGAATCGCCGCCTGCAACTCTTCCGGGGAGACTAGATGAAATTCGACTCCCCTATCTTCCTGGTCCAGGTGTGGGGGGGATACCGGCCTACCGGTGTCACGGAGATCCTCGGCCGACGTGCCGTGGTGGTTTGGGAAAAGAGTACTCACCACGTGTCTGATCCTTTGGGGAGTGAGGCCCAGGATAATTGTGCGACCCAGTTTCTTTCTCACAATCTTATACCCCACTCCCCACACGTCGGCATCTACATCTTCGATGATTTTCTGCCAAGCTGCGCGCTGGCTACTATTGATCTCGTAGCGCAGCTCTCTTCTGGCGGTCCTCAGGAGCTGTAGATGAGGTTCAGCTCCCTCTTCGCCGTCCTGGCACGCATGCGCTGGTATTTGCACCTTGCGGCCTGGCGCTTTCTTCGCAGCTCGGCGATGTGGTCGTTCCACCAATCACCGTGACCGCCGCCGAGTCGTCGCCCAGAATCCGGTGGATGCCGGCGACGATCTCTTCTTTAGTGGCCTCCTGATCGAGACCCCGTATCTCCAGTGTCGCCCTCTTTGTCAAAGGCGCGCCTGAAGCGAGGCTGCAGAGTCAGCTCTTTATAAGCTGCTCCGCACTGCCCCTCCCTATTTACTCTACAAGGGAGGTGCCCATCTTTGGTTTTGCGAAGCGCGCGTATCCGCGCTTCGCAATTAGGGGCGTTAAAACGCCCCGCCCCTTTTTGATAGGCACTCCTGTAGTTCTCGGGGGTGGCGATTACGAGGACCGCCTCGCATTTGGAGCGAGGTCTTTTCACGCCCCCTGAGAGTCCGGTGGCCTGTCGTTGTTGGCTCCCTTTTGCTTTATTATCAGCATTGGGAGCCGCGGCCTTCCCGGCTGGCGTCTTCCGCCCTTCTTTCTCACGACGACCTGGAAGCCGTCCCTATCGACAGTAGCGCCCCCATCTTTTCTGGGCGCAGATTTGGCGGCATCTTTGGCCGCCACAGTCGCAAATGACTCTTTGCGCGAGGGACCCTTTTCGGCAGCTGTAGAAGCTGCCAGCGAGCCAGAAGCCCCCCGCCGAGACACCTCTTCCTCCTGCTGGATGGGGACTGACGAACCGCCCTCGCTCATCAATGCCCGGGAGCCCCCATCAAGTCGCTGCACCCCCTGGACTTTTCGAGACTCTTGAAGTCCCGTTGCGAGCGCATCCATCTTTTCTCCAATCGGCAGAGCGCACCGATAAGCGCCTCCGCCCTAGATATGGCAGCGGCCTCGATACGCTCCGCAGCGATTCTCGACTCTTTGCGCATTATGTCGCTTTGGCATACGACCACCTCCCTCAGCTTATCGATCTCCTGCCGGAGCTGCAGGATCTGCTGATCTTCATCTGAGGTGCGCGCACTCCCAATGGACGGCCGCCGCAAGATTTTGACGGCTTTTTCCGCCGCCGACCGAATTGAAGGGGTGGCTCGGGGGTGCTCTTTCAGAGCTTTGACAACTCCTCCGCCACCTCCTCTGCCGTTTCTTGTGGGGCTTTTGCAGTGTCTCCCACTGGTACGGCCTTCTTCACGTTCCTTTTGAACGCCTCGTCGAAAGGGTTTTGGCCCGAAGTTCCTCCGGATTTGGAATCACTTCCGGACCTTTTCCCCTCCGACGGGCGCTATGCCCAACTTTACCTGGGGTTTCTTTTGGGATCTTGTAGAAACCCCTGCAGTACTTTCCGGGACTTTTGAAGTCCCCTGCTGTACCGAGCTTTTTTCCTCGCCAGTAGCACTACCGGATGCCCCAGCCTGGCTGCTCGCCGGGACATCTGAGCGGTCGTTAGATGACGGTCGGGGGGAGCCCACTCGCTTGCCACCACACCCGACCGGTACTGGGGATTCGGACCCCTGCACCGTAAATGTTATCTCTTTAACATCACTTATCATAATGCTACTTATGTTATCGCTGAGACGTCCGCTTACTCTCGGACGCCATGCAGTCATCGGCGCGACTTCCCTCACCTTGACTTAGGAGGGGGTCAATGACCCCGTTAAATCAGCCGCCCCTAACATGGGGAACAGACGCTGTTTGCAGCCGCCCAATATGGGACAGACGCTGCGAAGTACCTGTTTGGTCCGCGGGAGCTATTTGATTTCACTCCTACCACTCATATCTGAGAGGCATTCCCCTATCCGCCACCTGGGGACGCGCTCTCTAGGGGTTTCAGGCTCCCCCGAGAGCTTATTATTTTTAGTGGGTTGTAATCTGTTAGCGTACAATCTGTTTGATTTCAATTTATTGCATATTTTTTTGCAACGTTACGTATATATTTGTAATGGCGTCAAGGACGTTATTTCATTGAAAATCTCTACACCTGGACTGATGTAACATCACCTACGATCTAGGAAGTGGCTAGCGTGGCGAAATTTTGAAGCAATTGCTACAAGGTAACATCAATTTTTAGAACTCTTTGTTTTTCTTCCAACGCGCCGGGTATACTCAGATCCATAAAGCTCCTTATTTTCATTATCTTGTTTTTGTGAAAAGTTTTTCTACAATTTCTAAATTTCTTTCCATTTACGTTGATTATATTTTCATATTTAAAAGCTTGTTTGAAAACTTGACGACTAACCAGGACCTTATTATTTTTTGAGCAAAATTCTTGTATTTCCTGTAAAGATGAGCTTCAGATTGTTGCTCCTGTTCAATGTACAATTTTTTTGTATTTTTTTATCGTCAATATCGAGATTTTAAATTTGGCAGCGCTACTAGAAGCTCCCGTACTCTGTTGTTCTGGAATTTTTCCTATTGGACCTAAAATTCGGGTTTTTGCAACAGATGAACATGGAAAAACTTGACAAGAGCTTAATAACCTCTTTGAAGTTATCAGGGATATATTGCATATTATTATAGTCAACTTTATTATGTGCTGTTTTCGAATCACGGTTACAAGTGTCATAAATTGATTTGATCCCTTCATGCATGTCCTGCAGATTTTTAATTTTGGAGCATAAAGTGTGTTACTATTATTTTTATAGCTGTAATCATTTCGATCGCCAGACCTGAATCCGAACTGTTCTACTTTAACAAGATTATTGATTTCGCTATAAATACCCAATATTAATTGTACAAGCCAAAATTTTGACAGCAGTTAAAAGTGATTTACCATCAACCCTTGTTTTATTATCTATCTATCACTTGTCCTGGTCCTTATTTGTATCTTCACCATAAGTTAGTACAAATCGATCATCTTCATTATTATCAAATATAACTGGAATAATGGTAATATCCAATACCGGCAAGGTGATCACGTATTGCGCGCTAAAATATTATATTATAATTGATTACAAAATTAAACAAATAGAGTCACACTATTTTCTTCATCTTCAGATGATTGAACATTTTTCTCAGCAATTTCGCTTCTTGATATTCTGCCCTGTCGGGACTTTTTTCTTCATGCCATAGTTGGTTATCTTGCATACCAAGCTATATTTCGTGGTTATGTTCTTATGTTATTGTTTTGTATCTACCTTTATCTCTACGGTGTAGAAATGTGGATTAGTACTCTTGGGGACACCACACTAAAAAAAAAGCGCGCTGTGTGCTTTACCTCATGGTAGTGTGGAAATGAGTACTACCCTTAATTCAAGTAAATACTACGTCATAACCCTGACTCTTTAATTGTCAATAATTTTTTTCTCGTGCTAAACGCATTAAAAAAATCTAATAAAAACTGATGTTTCAGTTTGACCTCTACTTTCAAATAACAAAATAAACCAAAATAGCGAAACTCCTGAATTTCAGTTATCACGTTTAATCAATCGGTCGGTCATGCTCTATCATTAAATTTGAAATTACAAAATTTACAGGAAGTTATTTTCTTGTCGGATACAATTGAGTCTCCCTGTACACTACAATTGAGTCTGAAGTACACACGATTATTAAGAAATATGGTTATTTTGCAAAGCGGCATCATTTTAAAAATATTTTTCTAAAAAAATCGGTATTAATTTGTTTGTAAAAGCAACAATTTTAATCAATCTTAAAAATCTGGTGTACTTCTTTAGAGAATTTATCTAAGAAGCTACGTTTAAAATTTTATTTAAATTAAATGAAAACCGGCCGAGTTATATTTTTGCTCAATTTCGAAAACGTGATTTTGAGATTATCGCGTTTAAAGTTTCAAAACTGTTTTTCTACATGAAGTTTTGAAGATTGGGATTTACTGATTTTTGCCTTGACTCGGCTATGCTAATACCGTAAAGCGTCCCTTATGAGTTGACATTTTATATTATAACCTATTGGGCTAAAGGACCCCCAATTGTACCTTTACCGAGGCCGTTTCGGAACGCTCGGAGACGCTTCGGAAAATGAACTCTCAAAAATTAAAAAAAAAATCTTGGTATAATAATTCCTTTCGTCTATCATTCATGAGATGTTTATAGATCATTTAAGCCAATAAAAAAACAGTCATATTCATTTTTTTCAATTAGATGTAACCCCTTAAGTTTTGATTCCTCGATAATCCTAATTAAAAACATTTTCATATTTTAAAGTGAAATTTATGATATATCAACAATAACAAAATTGTAAAAATCTTCTAAAATTGAAGTTGGTATTGTGGTAAAATTTTAAGGTTGGTATTTTTCACCCAACTATCATATTTCGTAACTTTTCAGTTCTAGAAATTGTTCTACAGTTAACATTTCAATCTTTTTATTGCTCGTATTGAATGTATGTTATGTTATTATATTGTTCTTGTTCTGGATTCTGCTTCTGGAAAATATTTTTGTATTCTGCTGGATGCCACGTGTGACTTTGAAAAAATGTGGTAGAAAAGATGCTGGATGCGACGTGATTGAGGTAAGCTTTATTTGTAAATTTTTATTATTAAACCCATCATTGAATAACCACCATTTAAAAACATCATCATAAGGTTCAGATTAGTTTTGGATACTTTGATTTCTTTCTAAAACTTCTGACGGTTTGCTGGAATGATTCTTGGGAGATTAGATATCTCGTTTATTTTTTATTTAAAGAAATACTCATGCATTTATTTTTACAGACTTCTTTACATATTTAGCATTTTAAAAATGTATTAGGTACCGTGGTATCATATGAAAATTAATTTTTGTATCTAATCCAACACATGGTCTCCACTTTTACAATTACAAATGTATCGTGTCCTAAAGATAAGATTTGGGATTCAATTTTTGCAATTCAGGTTTGGGTATTGTTTTTCTACAAATAAAAAGATACCTCATCCACTTTCGATAAATTCATTTTTCCGCAGCACATTTGAAATCATAAAACACCTTGGCCTTTCTGCTATGGGCGATAATTCAACCTAGTGATGGAAATAATTTGCCGACGTTATCATCACATCAGAACTAGAAAAACTAACATGTGGGCTAAACCAGTTATTTTTTGGGGACAACACATCACATTATTTTTATTTTCTAAGCCATAATTTGTTACTTTCGGTCTTGCAAAATGTTTGTAATTTTGTTCTTTTACCATATTTACACAACGAAGTTTTTTTTCAATTTACATATTTTTCCAAATTTATTTGGATCTAATCCAAATCGAATTTAAAGAACATTACAAAAATAATCAATTTCGCCACATTTGGCATATTCTCCAAAGAGTTTCGCCAAAGAGCATACCTTCGGAGTAAGTGGTTGCAGCATTCCACTTTCTCAGGCAAGCAGCGCTCTGTATGGTTTATATTGCGATAATTTTTTGAAACAGTACTGTCACTATCTCCTACCAATGGTATGGTAAATTAATCCATGCATATTTTTACTTCTATTAAAGCCTTCAATTAATTGCATAGATGTTCTACAAAGGAATCTGTTTCAGTATTTCCAACTTATTAAATATTTCCCGCGTCTTAGCAATTTATTTCCCACGCCCCGTATATTCCGCCGGATATGCCGTATATTCGGATATATTCGAATTAAAAACATTTGATTTATAATATAAATAATTAATCTTTAGTTACCAAACAGCTGAGATAAAAACATTCGTATCCCTGCGCTGGAATCCTGTATAATGGTAAAAATTTCCCAGTGAGGTCTATGTTGACGGCAATACTAGCTCTCGGCTAAATATCTTAATTAGTATCCACAAACGTATTTTGAAATGACATGGGTAGAGTGGAAGGTTTCTCATATGATCCCTAGTGGTTCTGGTGATACCATAAAATGGTAAATTTTTTTATATGAATTGTGTCAGTGGCATGTGACTCCTTCTTAATAGTGCGAAATGATACCTGGGATTGTTTATTAATATTATACGAGCATTAAAATTATGGTCCGTTCTTTTTAAGGTTATGATCATATTTACTTCAAATGTTTTAATTATATAATCTATAATGTATAAATATAATTAAACAAAAATAAATATAACATATATATAAAATATAATCTTATACCATATAAACTTATAACTATATGTCAGTATATAACCTTATACTATGTATATAATCGTCTAAAAGTCCTAAACTTCCAAAGACTATCAATTGACTTCTTTACTATATCCGCCTCTTTGTTTATTGTTTCGGGTGTCGAATAAACCCGAGATATCACACGTTCAGTATGTTTGCTAAACACATTTCACACACATTTTCTTTGCTTAATCTAAAGCCGACTTTAGTATTATACATGACAACATTAAAATTATGGTTCGTTCTTCTCAAGTTTATGTTCATATTTACTTCAAATGTTTGAATTTTTAAACCATTTACATACTTTTGTTTCATATTTATATGAAACATACTTTCCTCTATTGTACAATAGTCATTTTGAATGGCAAAAAACAACAGCTTTCCAGTAGTTTATATAATTATATAAGCAACTCCGGAAGCAAAAAAATAATTTTTGCCATACGACCTCGTACACCAAGCAGGATCCACTCCTAACGTGTGTAAAAGATAACCATCTTGGTTAACATTGCTGTATTTTTCATCATTCTATTGTGGTTCTAAAAATCAGAATTTTTTGTCTCGACTTGATTCATTTTTATGTTGTGCATACTTGCTTTCTCTCAGCTCCACTGCATTCTGTCTATTGAATTGCTTTGTTTAAAGAAATAATTGCACATGCAAAGGAAACTGTTTCAGTATTTCCTACTTTTGAAAATTTCCACTTTCTTGATTTTTTTTCATTTTTGTTGTTTCCAGCGTCTTCGTAATTTATCTACCACGCCACATGCCTAAATTTATATCACATGCAAAATTTGGGATAGATAACAAAATAGACCTCATCTTTAGTTACTAATATTAAGCACAAATCTTATTTTTTGCAAAAAGTGGAGATATCACATTACAACTCTGAGGTGATGAGTAGTCGAATTAAAAACATTTGATTTCTATTGTAAATAACTCACTTTTAGTTCCTAAACAGCTGAGATAAAAACATTTGTATCTCTGGACTGGAGGTTTCTAACATAATCCGTAGTGATTCTGGTGATACCATAAAATGGTAAATTTTTTATATGAATTGTGTCAGTGGCATGTGACTCCTTCTTAATAGTGCGAAATGATACCTGGGATTGTTTATTAATATTATACGAGCATTAAAATTATGGTCCGTTCTTTTTAAGGTTATGATCATATTTAGTTCAAATGTTTTAATTATATAATCTATAATGTATAAATATAATTAAACAAAAATAAATATCACATAAATATAAAATATAATCTTATATCATATAAACTTAAAACTATATGTCACAATATAACCTTAAACTAATGTATATAATCGTCAAAAGTCCTAAATGTTAAAGCTGCCAAAGACTACCAATTGACTTCTTTATTATATCCGCCTCTTTGTTTATTGTTTCGGGTGTCGAATAAACCCGAGATATCACACGTTCAGTATATTTCTAACACATTCACACACATTTCCTAACAAACAAATATAACAACATTAAAATTATGGTTTGTTCTTCTCAAGTTTATGATCATATTACTTCAAATCCTTTACAATGTCTATGTTATTTTGATAATACTTACAGTTTTCCACTGCTTGGCCATTTTGGTAGCACCTCTTGGCTCTAAGTGTTTTGTTTTATTGTATTAAATTTTTGCAGTTGATTTTATTGTATGTAAAATTGAGAAACACAGTAATAAACCCTTTGACAGTAATTTGTCCTAATATATTATTAAAATCGTCAAAAGTTTTAAAAGTTGAAACTACCAACGACTACCAATTGACTTTGTTACTATGTCTATCTTTGTTAATTATTTCGGATGTCGAGTAAACCTGAGTTTTCATGCTTAATCTAAAACGGACTTTCTTAATCTATTCATAATTTTTAAAAGGATGAACGAAAATCTCCAGAAAGGATATCCTGATGGGAATGAAAATACTGGATTGCTAAAATTATTTCGGTAAGGTAGAATTGCGGAAGTTTTGAGGTTTCTAGAAAAACCTTAATAAATTCTGTAAATCTCCTCCGCATAAGTAACTAGTTATTCCAAAATTGAAAACAGATGTTTCACTTTGCAATTAATATATATTTTTTACTATAAAAGGATGTTCTGTGCTCTTTACAATTTTTCTTTCCATAAATCTCTTTATTTTTTCTTTGAAAAATTTTATTTTTACTGATTATTCGGCGGTGGTTAACCGGAGGATAACATGTAACTTCGGAATTGCAACCATTACTTTGGTTACATATTTGATTACAACCATTACGTGCAATTTGCTAAAGGTTTTTTGGTCCACATATCGGTAAACTGGATACGCTGACGCTAAATAATTTCTAAATAAGTAGTAATTTACCAGTGGTTGGTTAATTTACCAGAGTTTTAAAAGTTAAAACTTCCAAAGTCTACCAATCGGCTTCTTTACTATGTCTATCTTTGTTGATTATTTTAAATGGAGAGTAAATTTTGCGGAACCTTATAGTCAAACCTTAATAAATTCTGCAAAAATTTAATTTGGCCGAAGACATTACAAAAAACATAATCGCGCTATGTTCGAATGCTAGGTTTAGAATAATTGTGCTATGTTCCTTGAACTACTTACAGGCAAACTTTCTGCTCACTCCAACTTTCATTACTGAGCTATTGTGAACCTCTTGTCCTTCGCTGCGCATATTGGTTTTCAATAAGCGAAGTTAGGTACGAATATCTCCATAAGCTACTCGCCTTGAGTGCAGCACCCGACGTTATTGGTTTTTGTTCTATTTGAGGTTACAGTGTGTCGCAATAATTGACACTATGCCCTTTTGCTCGCGGATGTTAGTAACGACGCAGCTAACTCTAGTTTTTAAACTTAAGCTCTCGAGAGCGTGGGTACTGCACCGTACCCGTGGGTTCAAATATAGTTATGATATGCTAAATCGATCACTTAAACCACTAAAACCTACTCTTCTTCACAATTATCTAAATCAACTAGAATACTGGGCCCCAGGCAAAAGTCTTCACGCAGACGATACAAACCAGCTACGCTACTGCTTGCCTAGAGAGGAAAGGAAGAAAAGAAATAAAACAGCTGGTTAACGCTCCTTATTTTATTCAACAGTAACCATACCAAGTCTCTAAAATATAACAAAAAATAAACAAGGTCGTTTAATCGGTACCAAAATGACTATCCTAACTTATGCTATCGGTACTTAGGATAGCTCAAAGATTTGATACAAATAGCGATTCACAAAACAAGCGAACTGAATGTTGAAATGGAAGCTTCGGGTAATTTAAAAATTACCTTTTGGTACAATTTGGTACATGGCTGCAGTTAAAAAAATATCTCCAAATGAGAATAATAAAATAAGTTGAAAAAAATAATGATATGATTCCTTTGAGGTAACGAGGCGTTACTGCGAACCCACAAAATATAAGCCCTCAAACATAAACTTGTTTGAAAGGAAACTTTGTTCCAATTAGGTAAGTACAGCACCACATAGGATCTGTACTAAAAAAATATAAAAAAATGCACACTGTGGTTTAAATGCCAACAGGTGATAATTAAGCGCTATTCGCACAAGGGACTCGAGTCAACATTAGTGACGAAAGCTAACAAATGGACCTCATTGGACCCATTTGAAACGGCTCGTAAGCGGAACCAGTCCGCCCAGCAGAAAAAATTTATTTCAGACCAAGGCACTCGGAGTCCTTGGAACATAGAAACTGTTGTGAGTGGTTACTAACTGTTATTCCGATCAAAATAAGATCAGCAAAATCTACTGTAGTCACATAGCCAAAAATATTCGAAGTATTCAAGATGTAGCAACTGGAAACTTGAGGTGTAATGTTCAATTAATAAAACCCGGAAAAAATAATAACCCCTTATACCACCCACGGAAAATTTACTTAAGGAACCCGATGTGAAAAAAAATGTGGAAGGAAATTTGAATGGAATTAAGGTACATGGAAGTGAAGTTTAGGTCATGGGAAGGATATCTAAAGCGATGGCCGCCGGCTCGGAGAGGCAGTGACAAGTCAATAGTCCACTCCTCGCGTATGGATGGTAACAACGCGCCGTGGAATGCTAACCAATACAACCGACCACTACTCCGCCGAATCCAACGAGCACGGCACTCGATTTGAGGAATGGAGAAAAGGTTAACCCGGAGCATGACAATCTGCCATGGAGAACTTAAAGGACTCCCGCAATCCGTCCTCAAAACTGCGTTCACGGCCGGGGCTATTGACGTTAATCATCTGTCTCGAAAACTGTACGGCGAACGACCCTCACCACCCCAACAAGGGCAGCACGCATGCGGCCTACATCCCGCTCAAGTCAACCAACCCTACCGCAGACCAGTATTAACGGAGCCTAACCGAGGCAAGGACTCCAGGTCTTTTTTTTTTGTTGTGCGTTGGGAGTGGGGAAATCTTCAAAAGACACCACCCGGTTGATTTGGGTGGTAGTGTCGGATTTTTACCGGCTAAAACCCCACTCCGTTACGTAGTTACATTTGCTGACCCTGGGATGCTTACACAATTCTTCTCGGTATCAGCAGACTCGCGTTTTGCTTTTAAATGGCATTTCTTGTCTCTTATTGGCGCGCTCTTTCGTCGTTCTCTTTTTGCCTCATGATATCGTCTATTAGGTTTTCAGCTTGCGCCCATGTGTCTTCGCTTTCCAACATGAAGTCGATCAAATTGTTTGCGCTTAGGGTCTTCTTAACTTGCAATCGATTTACATCCCATTTCGCGCAATAGAACACTGTATGTTCGGCGGTGTCAGATTTGTCGCAGTAGCTGCATTTGTCCGATTTGATCTTGCCAATCCTGCATAAGTATGAATTAAAGCAACCGTGTCCAGTTAACACTTGAGTCAAGTGGTAGCTCAGTTCTCCATGGGATCTTTCTGTCCACTTTGCGATCGTGGTATAAGTGTCCTGGTCTACTCCCCAGTTGCTGATGACGTCCATCTGTCCTGCCATGTGCGCATCAAGGCTTCTCTGTTGCTTTTCCTAAATTCGTTCCTGTCTTGATAATTGGCTGCTCTCTCTGGTGCCAGAAGGTCTATGGGTGGCATGCCCGCTATGACTAAAGCCGCACTTTCCGAGACCGTTCTATAAGCGCAACACACTCGCAGTGCCGTTCTCGCTGGACTCTGGTCATTTTGTTACGGTGTCTGTCGACCTTCATGGCCCGTATCCATATTGGCGCCCCATACAGTAGGATGGAATTAACTACCGCGGCAAGGAGTCGCCTCTTTGATGTTCTTGGGCCGTCTATGTTGGGCATCAATCGTGTTAGAGCCGTACAGCTCTTTGCTGCTGATTCTGCGACTCTGGTGGTGTGTGCTGCAAAGCTCATACGTCGATCTATTGTGACCCCGAGTGTTTTTACTGTCTCTTGTGGGATTATTTCATGGGTACCCATTTTGAAAATTATCTTTGGAACCTTGCGCTTGCCGATCAGGAGGACGGCTTCGGTTTTTTGTGGAACCAGTTTTAGCCCTCTACTTATGATCCATGCCTCGATCTTTGCTATTGCCTGGTTTGTTCTTCATCATAAGTTCTTCGGGTGCTTTCGCTGTACTCCAGGAGTAGGACCAAGAACTCCAGGTCTAGCCGGCTTTTGCAAAGACGCAACCCCAAAACGTACCGAGAAATTAAATTCCAATCCCAGGTGCGGCAGCGGAGTCCGCTCGCCTCCACAATCCCCAAGACAGGAAGCAAAAAAATGAGTCGGGGACTTTATAACTCCAAGGAATGGGTAAATTCAAAAAAGTAGGAACTTACGGGCAAAAAATCGTAGTCCAAGGTGTTACGGGCCACAATCTGTAGGAAAATTCACTCATCCATTACGTCGATCCTCCTGGTCTTCTGGAGGATTTAATTTAAGATCTTTAACATGGAAAATGCCGATGTCTTTACCCCGCTCGTTAACAAGTCGGTAGGTCAATGGACCGGTGACTCCGAACTTTACATTTGATGTATTTAGGAGCTAATTTACTAGCAAAATGTTTGGCTGCGCTAGATAAACAAAAATTTCGACGCCAAACTGTGTCCCCTACTTTGAAGTGTATAGTACGCTTCCTAAGGTTATAATGGGACGAATTACGTCGATAAGCATCCTTCAAGCGTGCAGTCACATCATTGTACAGTTCATTTTAACGGTTTATTTCCCCAGCAACCCGGTCGCGACTATCCAGGTTTAACTCTCCTCACTCAAATCCCTTACACGACCCTAATAATCTCCCCTAGCGGGAACGGTACGCCCAAGATTAAAAAAGGAAGGTATAAAGCTTGTCACCTCGTGAGTAGCAGATCGTATGGCATGAGCAATTTTATGGATTTGTACATACCAAGTGCGATGGTCTTTAAGAACATATGAACGCTTGGCGGTCTCTATTACCCGATTTACCCTCTCAACGTAATTTACTTGCGGATGGAACGCAGCATTATACCACAGATGGTTTACATTGTAATTGGTCATGAGGTCTCGGAAGTCCTTACTGATGAACTGCGGGCCATTGTCCACCATGCATATTTGGGAAACCCCAAATATCAGGAAAATTTGGTTTTCTAAAAATTCTCAGATCTTTTTGGAGGTCGCTTTTCGTAGTGGTTGCACCAGCACGAACTTCGAGAATCAATCGCAAACTACTAAAAGAGTGGTATTATCCTTCGCTGATCGAGGAAATAAACCCATCAGATCAACGGAGATACATTGGAACGGAAAACGTACATTTTTCTCCTTACCCATTAAACCGTATCGTCCCCCTTGACATGCTTTGGACGACAAACAAACAGGGCACCGACGCACGTATCTAGCTACATCTGCCCTCAACCTGGACCAATAATAAAGTTCATAATTTTATAAGTTTTAAATTCCCAATGAGTAGAAGTCGGATCGTCGTGACATTGTTCGAAAATGGCATTTCTAAGCGACTTAGAATTAGTACTTGTTTCCACTCCACTAAATTTGAAGTGACTCCATGCAAATTAGTGACCAATTTATACAATAAGCCCCCCTCTATCCGTCAATCAGGATATTTGGTGGGAGTGCTTCCAACTTTAGCTAACATACGTCGGTACCATGTGTCGAAATCGCCCTTAGCAATCTCAAGAGACGACACCTCCAAGGGAGTCCGAGATAAAGCATCAGGAACAACATTTAATGACCCTTTCGTGTGCTGGATAATAAATGAATATTGTGACAGTCTCACGCTCTAGCGAGCCAAACGACCCGCAGGGTCCTTCATACTCATTAACCATAACAGAGAATGATGGTCTGTTATGACAGTAAACTCTGTACCTTCAATATAAGGTCGGAACTTCTCAATTTTTTATTTTATTTATTTATTAATTAACGGAATACTCCTTGAAACAATATATAAGATTACAATCAACCAACAAAATAAAACTAGGCAAGTCATAGATGTCCCCTATAGTCCACCTGGGCTACGAATGACTTGCTATATTTAATTTGTTTCTTGCGTCTCTTCTAAACCCGATTTAGATATTGCGAAAACTCCAAACTAAGTTGATTGGCCAATCTGCAAATCCTAGACGACGGTGAACTGTTCATACCATAAGATGTCCTGTGAAAATCTATTGAAAACAGTGGAGGATTTCTTACTAAGCGAGGCATGGCTGAAAATTTTATCGAGGACAGGATCGAAGGGCTATCGACTAGATTATTCATAATGTTGTAAAGGAAGACCAACTCAAATACGATCTCCTTTTTCCAATGTTGTCATATTAAGGTACTTCAAAATGTTGAGATAGTTTGCGCTTTGATACATTATGTTGGATTTATAGCAGAGATACTTGACAAATTTTCTTTGTATCTTCTCGATACGTTCAATATATTTGTTATAATATGGGTTCCATGCGATAGAGCTGTATTCTAAAACTGATCTAACAAGCGACACGTAGAGTAGGTTTATGACTCGGGGTTCTTTAAAATCGATCGATTGTCTCGTAATGAAACCAAGCATTTTTGACGCTTTGTTTACCAAATCATTGATATGTTCGGAGAAACAAAGTTTGCTGTCCAGATTTACGCCTAAGTCTGAGATGTTGCTGACTTTTTCCAAAACTGTCCCACAAAGTTGATACGAGTAGCTGCAACTGTTTAGCTTTCTTGTAAAGCTCAGGACTTTACACTTAGCTAAATTTAGGAATAAATTATTTATTTTGCACCATGATTCCAGGGCATTTAAATCAGCACTAATCAATTTGCAGTCAGCAGTCGAGTCCACTTTCTTGAAAATCTTGACATCGTCGGCATATACCAAGAACTTGCAATGTTTAAAGACATTTTTTATATCATTGATATATAGTATGAATAATAAAGGTCCTAAATGAGAACCTTGCGGCACACCCGATGTAACCTTAATTTCTTTGGAGAGCTTACCCCCGACTCCTACACTTTGAATTCGATTAGAGAGATATGAGGCTAGCCAATTAGTTATTGGCTTACCAAAGCCCATAATATTTAATTTATATATTAGCCTATGCAAGTCAACACGATCAAAAGCTTTAGTAAAATCAGTATAAATGCAGTCCACACTAGACCCCGATTCCATGATGCGCACAATATGATCGATAAATAGGAACAGATTAGTGGAGCTCGATCTACCTTTGCAAAAACCATGTTGTTCTTCTATTATGATACCCTTTACAGCCACATACATAATATCGGTAATGATGCTTTTGAACAGTTTTGGAATGCACGACAAAATACAAATGGGTCTGTAATTTTTTACGTTTGATTTGCAATTTTGTTTATGTATAGGGATCACTGTAGAGACCTTCCAAATGTCCGGAAAAATTGATAAGCTTATAGATTTGTCGAACAGTATCTTTAACGGTTGCACTAAATTTTCGCTGCACTTTCTTAAGAATAATGCAGGAATACCATCAAATCCAGGAGTGGGATTTAAATCAAGTCCATTTAGTTTTTCCAAAATATCCGTTTTACTGATCTTCAGCGAATTGAGATTAATGCAATCATTGATGAGATCATCCAACGAAGTGGTTTCATTAATCTTCTTCTTCCTCTTCTTTCTAGCCACTTGCCGTCCAACTTTGAACATAGGCCTCTTCTAACGCTTTCCACCTTTCTCTATTTCCAGCCACTCTATTCCATCCGAAGCCGGCCACTCGCTTTATATCATCTCCCCAACGCATTCGCGGTCTACCCTACTTCTACCCCCAACCATGGTCTCCAGTGATTTATAGACGTATTCCATTTTCCTGTGTTTCTGGCGTTATGTCCGGCCCATCTCCATTTCAGTTGTGCCATGGTTGTTACGGCGTCTTTAACTCTTGTAGTTTCTCTTATAGTTTCGTTGGAAATACGGTCTTTTAGACGTATTCCAAGCATAGATCTCTGTATTTTGCGAATCTTGTCCACATTTTTGTTTGTGAATACCCATGTCTGGACCCCGTACGTTAGTACGGCTAACACACATATCAAAGATTCTAGTTCTGAGATGTTGTTAGATATTTTGGTCTTTTAGTACATAACTTAGTTTTCCAAACGCCGCCCAACCCATTCTTACTTTTCTGCCAACTTCTGCCGTCTGGTTTTCTTTATTTGGTCGGATGTCTTGACCTAGGTAGATGTAGCTGTTGACTCGTTCGATTATTTCATCATCTACTCTCACCGGTCTTTCGTCTTCCGTATTGGTCATCACCTTTGTTTTGTTTTATTAATTTTAGGCCGACTTTTTTGATTGTGTGCATAGCTCTTGTAGCATGTCTTGTAGGTCTTCAAAGTTGTCAGCGATAACCACCACGTCATCTGCGAATCTGAGGTTATTCAGTTTTCTCCGTTGATATTAATACCTTTGTTTTCCCAATTAAGTGTTCTAAATACATCTTGCAGAGCTGTTGTGAAGAGTTTTGGTGATATTGTGTCGCCTTGTCGCACTCCTTTTTAATTGGTATTGGATTTGTGTCTTTGTGAACTCGAACCACTGTTGTGCTCTGGGCATAGACTTCATTAATATCATTACTATTTTCAATGCCGAGATTACAATATACCGATGTGAAGTGATTTGCAAAAGGTTAGCTATGTCATCAGCGTTTTCAGCAGATACGTCATTGAGATAGTACATATTAGAAGAAAGACCGTTGCTCTTTTAGTGGACTTAATATAAGACCAAAACCCTTCGGGAGTTCTCTAGAATATCGTTTTCCACCGAGTTGATGTGCTCAGTCGATCATATTCAATAGAGAGTTTGCATTGCTTTCTGACGTCGTTAACCGTCGAGCTACGGGTTCAATTTCAGTGATTGTAATAAGCAACGGAGGATGGTTAGTATCTACAGGTGTTATTATGGAAGTGTTTCAGTTACATTAATGCACGAGTCATTAAAAATACTAAATCTAGCCAAACCTTATTGTCATTTGGTATTGAATTGAACTGCGAGAAGCCGGAAAAGCTAAATTGTCACATACCGTTTCTTCCACAAGAGACTTAGCATTAATAGCATAAAGACTTACCATCTTCCTGGTCGAGTTGCTAGGTTAGGTCCGGTAAATTGTAATCACCTATGATGCAAATTTTGTGGTTAGAAAATGATTGTGACATCAAATTCACTGTATTTAAGTGCTCCGTATAAACCTCGATGGATGAGTTAGGTGGAATGTATGTAGGTGCCCCGATTATTAATTTGATTCTTCCAATGTTCAAAGCCACCCAAACTTCTTCTCTCATTATAATGGAAGTCGAAATAACATTTGAATTATACTTTTTGCGACAGCAATAAGAACGCCACCACCCCGTTTCTTTTCGCTTGACAATATGGATTCCTAGTTCAGACTCAACCTTCCAAGACAGGATACGCTACTCGATGCAACAAATAATAAAAGTCACACAACATTCTCGTCTTCAGAACAAATGTGGAATATAACAAAACCACCATAACGGACATTATAAAAGATATCCCAGTGAAAACACGGAAAAAGACATCAACAATGGATATCCGATGAAACATGGAAACTTATAGAAGAAGAAGAACTATAAACAATACAATACAGAACATAAGAAGAAAAGCCCAACTGACTAACGCTCTCACACACGATATTCAGCGCTCGTGCTGGAAAGATAAGAACAATTATCTGAAAAGCTTGTGCGTGGAGCTGCAGAATCACGCGGAACACAGTAACACCAGAGAACTCTTTGTGGCAGTAAAGAAAATCACACGCAAATATAAACCCCTAACATACACAATAAAGGATGAAGCAGATAATATTCTTACAGATACAGCTGACATTCTGAAGAGGTGGAAAGAATACTGCGAAAAACTCTTTAGGAATGATGAAAACGGAAAAAATTGCAACAGAACATTATCGCCACCCGAAGAAAAAGAACCATACATCCTGGAGGAAGAGATAGCACATGCAATAAAAAGATTAAAGAATGGTAAAGCAACAGGATGTGATGGCATTACAGCAGAAATAATAAAAGCTATGGGCGAACCCGGCGTTAGGATTTTTCAAATGATCTGTCAGAGGGTCTGGGATACGGGAATATGGCCGGGAGACTGGACTGAATTTGTACTGCTGCCCTTCCACAAGAAAGGTCAAAAGAACAACTGTGATAATTACCGCCTAATTGCACTGATATCACATGCTAGCAAGATACTACTGTACGTGATTAACAAACGCCTGAAACATTATCTTACGTGGCAAATCGCAATAGAACAAGCGGGGTTTATGGAGGGCAGAGGAGCCAGAGAACAAATTTTCAACCTACGTCTGATAATTGAGAAATCCCGAGAGTTCAATACCCCGGTATACATCTGTTTTGTAGACTACCGTAAGGCCTTCGACAGTGTGAGATGGGATAGATTGTGGGAAATATTGAAACAAATGGCTGTGCCAGCACATTTGGTATATTTAATACAAAGCTTATACGAGAATAACAAAGCAACGGTCAAACTGGGCAATCGGGTCTCGGATCCCTGCAGAGTGGGAAAAGGCGTTAGACAGGGGTGTATTACATCGCCAGATCTATATAACATCTACAGCGAGGCAATTATGAGAAAGGTTCTAGAGAAATGGGATAGAGGTTTTGCAGTAAATGGTGTAAAAATAAACAACCTGCGATTTGCGGACGACACGGCTCTTATTGCTAGTAGTGCCGAAGAACTAGAACAACTAATCACCACTCTAGAGTATGACTCTATCATATCACTCTAGACAGGAAGGCGTCAAACAAACCTCATATCAAACGAATAGCCAAATGCGAAGTGGGAGCCGATATATTGTCCTGTAATTTCCACTCTCTGGTCCACTACAGTCATTCACCCAAGCTAACTCAGCGGTCAAATAAAAATTCCAATATTTTTCTTTTCGACCTCTTTATTACAAAAAATTTCTATTCGATAACAAAATTTTATTCTTTTCTAATCCCTCTCAACCACACGTCTATCATACATAATAATAATACCAATTTTTAAAACAAAAATTTACATTCAAAATTTTGGCAGTGTCTCCCACACCACCGCACATACAACCACCTTCTAAATAACAAAACTAAATTTTACATCACATTATAGCTCCGGTGGATTTTCTTCGTAAAATACGTTTACGAGAAAATTCATAAACAAAATGTGATGCCCTATCATTAACATTAAAATCAAAATTAAATTCAATAATAGTTCTGCGCACTACTAATAACTAATCAAACTTATAAATTTCTCATTTGTTACCAGTTTCTATCCAATGGTATTAATCAAAAACTGTTCTTTAAATCTAACTTTGTGAAAATCGTTTTTCTTTCAATTTTCCTTAAAAAATTCTCCATTCCCTCAGGACACTCAAATTGTGGTTTTGTAATGACGTTGATATTTCTGGCATCCAAACATAATCGTAGACTTTCATCCTTCTTTTTAACAACTACATCTTTTTAATCTCCATCCACACCTTCTTTCGATAAGTTTGAGGAATTTGGTAATTTTTACATTTGAAACTATGTTCATTGACTATTTGCAATTTATGATTGTATCCTTTTGCAATCCTTGGTTCATCGTTTATTAATAATAAATTGACATCCAATAATTGTTTCACTACATTACAGTGGCCTTCACTTACATCCAATCTTTCCCCTTTCCAAAAAATTCCATTTTTATCTGTATTAACATTTGTAATTTCATAATAATTATTTTTCCCAAACTAACATTATTAACCAAAATTATTTCTTCCTCATCAATGCTTAATACATCTGTTTTATTTTCTTTTTCTTCAATCCATTCTACTTCCTTTCCACATGCAGTTATTCTTTTATTTGCCACATCTATTTCAATTTTCAACTTTTCCAAAAGATCAATACCCAGAATACAATCCATTTTCATTTTATTCATGATCATTATAGTTTCCTATATCTCAAAATCACCTATTCGAATGTTTGCCATCACCGTTTTGTTAACCATAGATTTTTTTTTTATTTACAGTTATTAAATTTATTGGATTTGATTTCACCACACTTTGCTCAAAATTAATTAGATTCGAATACACTAATTCTTCGTTAATCAGAGAAATCTCAGCTCCGGTGTCTAGAAGACATTTAACCATCACATCATTAATTGTAACAAAAATATACGGTAAATTGTGTACACCATCATCGATTCCCATAGCTCCCCCTTCTTTTATAAATTCCCTCGGATGTTGGTAGGAATTTATTTCTTTTGATTTGTCAATTACTGAAAATTTTGTGTCGATTCAGCGATCGGCACCGACGTCTCTACGATTGGATCAACGTTTATTGAACTCACTACCGCTTCTTGGATCGGTCTATTGTTTGTAAAATTTCTCGACCCCCCTTGTTCATACCGCTGTCCATAATTTCTTTGTTCTGGTTGAATATTATTATAGCGACCTTCATGTTGGTGATTTCTTCTATCTTGTTGATTGTGGCCAGTACTAAAATGTGAACGATTATTATTAAATTCATCTTGTTGTTGATTATTAAATTGACGATAATTATTATTGCGATTTTGTTCGTTGCGAAAGTATTGATTGTTACTCCTAAAATTATTATTCTGAAAATTTCGATTATTAAACGGGCACTTCATTTACATATCCAAACCGATTCCATTTGTCAAACTGCGGATTATAATTTCGCATTGGTCGATTATTTGCTAATTGATCAAACCTTTTAAGCAAATTTAACAATTGCTCAATAGTTGTGATATTTTCAATAATAATTCGATTCATCACTTCATCTTCAAAATGTTTACCTAAGCTTCTAATAATATCACTATCTGCAAACGGAGGTTCTAATTGTTTTGCAGCATTTATTTTCCGTGTGGCATAATTTACTCTGGATTGGTCCATAAATCCTCGATATTTTCCTGAAATTATATCATCTCTGACTTTCTGTTGTTCTAACTCACCCCAATAATGTAGCAAAAACAACCGTTCAAAATCGCTAAAACTGTTGATACTATCTTCTACGATGCCCAACCACTCTTCCGCGTCGTCCTTCATCGATGATCTCATGATACTTTTTAATTTACTCACATCGTCAATATTGTACGTTACATTTTTAAAGTTTTTAATAAATAATTTTGGATTATATTTCCCATCTCCACAGAACTTTGTCAACTTATCCGAATCAAAGTTGAGATTTAATTCTTGTACGAAGCTTTTCATCGATTGATTTGCACATAATGACCCACCAAAATTAGTATTATCACTTTCAAATTTATCTTGCACCTGCATGCTAAGTGCATTAAGTTTTTTATTCACCTCATTCAGATCCTTACCCATACGATCTAGCTGGTTGGAATTGGTACTTATTTTTGAGTTCAAATGTACAAGGTCCCCATCAGTTTTTTCACTAACCCATTGCGTTATTCCCACAGAATGAATTTCTTTGCGTATCAAATCTGTAACTTCTTCTTTGGCCATCGGTTCAACATATTCTCTCAAAGTGACATCCAACAATCTCGTATTAACGCTTGTTTTTAATTCTTCAATATGACTTCTATTTTGCTTAATATTTTCTGTTAGGACATCCACTTTATGCTCAAATTTATCTTCTGTTGCTTTGTTTAATGCATCAATTTTATTGGCAGGGCCTGTATGGTTGTGTACCACGATAGCTGTGCTAACAAGGTTGGTAACATCAAGAGATATGCTAATGGAACAATCGAGTGTTGTAACAAAACTAGGGTATCGTTGGACAATAGCCAGAACGCCATAAATGGTTTAGGGGGTGAAGCATCGGCAAAGATGGAAATTGCGAATTTATTGGCAAGTAAGGCCTTCATCGATTTTTGCAAAAATGTAGTTAAGGAAGAGGTAGCTTCAGAAGTGAAAGTGTTGAAAGATGAAATTGCAATTATTAAAGCAATAAATGAAAAATTGAGCTCGGAGGTAAATGAGCTCAAGATAAATTTATCACAGGCAAAAAATGTAATAGAAGAGAGTAATAGTCAGAGGAAGAGTGGCGAATACATTAATAAACCTATAGGACATAAAAACTTAATAATGATTAAAGAAAAAGAAGGGAAATTAAAAGCTAACGAAATTCAAGAAAACATTAAATCAAAAGTAAATCCTGTAGATATGGGAATAGGTGTAGTGAGCATTAGGGAAATTGAGAAGTCGATGGCTGTGGTTATTAAATGTGATACTAATGAAGATCGAGAAAAGCTTCAAAATAATTTAGTAAATAAACTAGGCAACGAATACGAGATAAAAACATCAAAAGGTGCAAATAAATTCATTAAAGTGGTGAATCTGATGGAATATGATTCGAACGAGAGGATTTTAGATTGCATATATAAACAAAATGTTAACCTTAAATTGATGGATAAATTAGCTATTAAAAAAGTATATAAAGTAAGGTTTGGGTACTCTGCAATTATAGAAACTGACGAAGAAACAGCTGAACGGATATTGAGTCAAGGTAATTTAAAAATTGGCTGGAAGATAAGTCGAGTTTTTAAACACGAAAATGTTTTTAGATGCTATAAATGTCTTGGATTTAACCACAAAGCAATCGATTGCAAGAATAAGGAAGTGTGCAAACAATGTGGTGGAGATAGGCACGAAAATGAGTGTAAAAAGTCGCCGGAATGCATAAATTGTATTAATGCTAATTCAAAGTTTAATTTTAGTTATGACGTCAATCATTCGCCTGGTCATTACAGTTGCGAAGTATTTAAGAGAGAAGCAAAAATAATGGACGGAAAGTGGAAATGGAGTGAATTATAACTACGTGGTCAAGACCAAGATAGTAATAATGTAGTCTATGTATTTAATGTTCAAAGTTTAGTAGCAGGGACCCATCTTGATGAACTTATAAATTTTATATCAAACAGAAAACCAGCAGTGTTCTGTTGTACAGAAACACATTTGACTAAGGACATCGAAAACTTTGAAATCGCCATACCAAATTATAGTATAGCTCGAGCCGATTCAGAGAGTAGGCATACGGGTGGGGTGTTGTGTTACGTAAACAAGGACATTAGTTTTAAGGTTATTGATTCGATTGCAATTCACAAACAGTATTGGATGATTTTGTTAAAAGTGAGAATAGGAAAGAAATCGTATATGGTTGGTAACATTTATCGTTCACCTAGTGGTTCTACGAGCAGCTTTTTTGGATTTTTTCGAGGAGTTTTGTGATAGATATCTTGTGGACAAGAACACTAAGGGTTGGATAGTGGGGGATTTTAATATTAACTGGAATGGAGATAACATTTATAGTAAGAGATTGAGGAATAGCATCTTAGATAGAAGCTTATACCAACTAACTAGGGATCCAACTTGTTTTGCGAACAAAGATAACGAATCGATTATTGATTTGGTAGTGACAAATGTGAAGAGTGACTCAAGTGCAAAGGTATTGAATCTATTACTATATGGTAACCATAGAGGCATACAAGTGAATATTAGCTGTGAGAAGAAAGAAAAAAGGATAAAAACTGTTAGTAAAAGGTCGAAGATTAGAGAGATCGATGAATTTCGTAGGGAGATAAATGGAATTAGTTACAATTACAGGGCGGATTTTGATTCAAGATTTACAAATTTTTTATGAAAAATTACAGGCAGTTATTAATGAGCAAATGCCATTACAAGAAGTGGTAGTTTATAATAAAGAAAATCACTGGTTTGATGAAAATGTGTTAAAGGCAATAAAAATTCGAGACAATAGTTTCAAGAAATACAGATTGAGTAAGGAAAATGCTGACTGGGAAGACTTTAAAAGAAACAGAAATCAGGTTGTTGGTTTGGTCAGACAAGCCAAAAGGGATTATTATTCGGAAATCATTGATGAATGTAATTACGATGCAAAGAATATGTGGAAGGCTATTAAGAAATTGATTAAGAGTGATCATAATGAGAAAACTAGTGAAATATTGTTTCAGAACAAAGTAGTGAAAAATGATACAAGCATTGCTGAAGAATTTAACAATTATTTTCTGAGTAGCATTGAAGAGGTTGTAAATTCAATACCTCAAGTTGATTTTGAACTATGGGATTTTAGAGCAACCACATCGATAAGCGATTTTAGATTATTAAGCATGGGGGAGTTGTATGAGGTAGTCTACGGAATGAAGAGGAAAAGTAGTCCTGATAGTATAGACACAAGTCTAATACTATTATTGTGGAACGAAATAAGTAATCCCTTATTAAATATCGTTAATAGTTCGATGGAAGAAGGAAGGTTTCAGATATACTCAAAGTAGCGACTATTGTTCCCATAATGAAGGTGTCCAATACAATCAATTGCGAAGAATTTAGGCCCGTGAGTTTGTTGAGTTCGATTAGTAAAATAGTGGAACGAGTGGTTAGTATACAAATAAGAGAATACATTGAATGTAATAAATTACTGACAGTGTACCAATCGGGTTTCAGAGAGGGGCATAGTTGCGAAACAGCGATACAAGGTCTGGTACAGGAATGGAAAGGAAGTGTTGATGAAGGACTGGTGACGATCGTAGTTTTCCTCGACCTGAAGAGGGCATTCGAAACAATAGACAAGGAAGTGTTGGTGGAAAAGCTGAAGGCATATTATGGTGTGAGGGGAAATGTGATTAAATGGATTGTCAGTTATTTAACGAATAGAGGACAGAAAGTGAAATATGGAACAGGGAGGTCAAACGAGAGAAAAGTAATATATGGAATTCCGCAAGGAAGTGTGCTAGGGCCGCTATTATTTATATTGTTCATAAATGATATAAGTAGATTATTCAAGTGGGCAAAATTTCACCTGTTTGCAGATGATACCATCGTTTATGTGTCAGGCAAAGATTGTAGAAGTACGATCAAAAGTATGAACCAAGAAATGGAAAAATTGTATAAATGGCTCAATGGTAGTAGGTTGAAAATTAATGTAGCAAAGACAAAGGCTATGATGTTGGGAAAAAAGAAATTTAGAGAAGAGCTAACATTGTTGAAAGAGGGTATATCAATTGGTGGCAGTGAAATAGAAATGGTAAATGAAATTAAATATTTGGGGTTGAACGTGGATTGTCACCTAAATTTTAAAAGTCATTTGAATTGGATGTGCAAGAAGATTTCGAGTAAATTAGGAGTACTGGGAAGGTGCAGTGATTTTATTTCGAAAAGAACAAGGCTGACGATTTTAATACTATAGTGTTGCCTCACTTTACATATATCGGAACAGTACTATACATGGCGAGCAAAACTGACATCGATAGGTTGCAGATCTTACAAAACAGGGCCATGCGAATAATATTAAAAAGGGACAGGTACTGCAAGATCAGTGTGATGCTTAATGAGCTGCAATGGTTGGATGTAATGGCATTAGCGGAATATCAGGCCTTGGTATTCATACACAAGACTGTTTTAGGTTTAATGCCAGTATATTTGAGACGGAACGTGTCGACATTTGCCAGTAGTCACAACTATGAAACAAGGGGCAGAGAAAGTTTAAGATTGCAAGGATCGAGTACGGCTTTTGCTCACAACTCTGTTTTTGTCAAAGGTGCTGTGGCTTATAATCAATTGCCTAGGATGCTGAAGAGTCAGGATCTCGGACGGTTTAAGAAGGAACTAAAGAGCTATCTAGCAAGACTAAATGAGTGATATTGGTTGGCTCCAGAATTATTGCGACTTCTATTTCCGTACAAGTGGTTATGTTTATTGATTGTATGGCTATTTGTTCTTCTTTGTTCTTATGTTAAAATGTAGTTTGTGTATAAATTGTAAATTGTATAGTCTACTATGACTAAATAAACGTATATTATTATTATTATTATTAATTTTATTATCTAATATCTTGTAATTACTCTTTATCTCGTTTTTTATTTCTTTTATTTCAGCCAACAACCTTTCTTCTCTTTTTGCCTTTTCCTGCCTTCTTTTTTCCTTTTCTTGCTTTTCTTTTTCCTTTTCCTGCTTTTCTTTTTCCTTTTCCTGCCACATGTTCTTCACAAGTTCCAGCAACATTTTGTTTGGGTCCTCCTCCGTATTTCTTCTCGTACTTTGCGGTACATTTCCAGGACTCATCCAAGAATCTTCACTTTCGTCTTTACTATTACCAGCCGGTGAAAATTGCATATCTCCGTCGGCGTTACTCATCGGAGAATTTTGTATGTTCGTATTAACGATATCTTCTGTCAACGGGTATCTGGTATCGCCAACCTTGTCAACTAACGAATCCTCGACCTCTTCAATAATAATCACCGATTTCTTTTCTTTATCCTCCATTTTACTTGTAATCTTATCTCCGGTTAAGGCAAGTTCAATCGAGCACCACGTTGGTGCGCCAATAAATGTCCTGTAATTTCCACCCTCTGGTCCACTACAGTCATTCACCCAAGCTAACTCAGCGGTCAAATAAAAATTCCAATATTTTTTCTTTTCGACCTCTTTATTACAAAAAATTTATATTCGATAACAAAATTTTATTCTTTTTCCATCACTCTCAACCACACGTCCATCA
This sequence comes from Lycocerus yunnanus, assembly GCA_036346125.1. Classification (NCBI taxonomy): domain Eukaryota; kingdom Metazoa; phylum Arthropoda; class Insecta; order Coleoptera; family Cantharidae; genus Lycocerus; species Lycocerus yunnanus. Next base: position 115,328 of record JARFIX010000150.1, on the reverse strand, counting down.
TACCAATATAATCATCATACCAATTTTTAAAACCAAAATTTTCATTTAAAATTTTGGCAGTGTCTCCCACACCACCGCACATACAACCACCTTCTAAATAACAAAAATTAAATTTTACATCACAATATATATCTGGGATCTATGATAACAAACGATGGATATTGTACACCTGAAATTAGACGTCGTACAGAAATTGCTAGAACAACAGCAAAAAGTTTAAAAAAAATATGGGCTGATAGGCACATTACACTTAACACCAAGAAAGCATTGATGAAGACACTTATATTTCCCATCTTCCTCTATGCCTCAGAAACATGGATTTTGAGAAAATCTGAGGAAAAAAGGTGAACGCCTTTGAAATGTGGTGTTGGCGAAGATTGCTACGAGTGTCTTGGACGGAGAAAAGAACAAACGTTTCCATTGTAGAGGAAGTTCAAGAGCCGGAAAGACTGTCCACCCTGATCCAGAAAAGAATAGCAAGGTTCTATGGACACATACAGCGCAGAGAACCCGAGAATATGGAGAGACTGGTTGTGCAGGGAATGGTCCAGGGTACAAGATTGCGAGGTCGTTTGCCAAAGAGATGCAGCGACCAAATCAAAAAAATCATAGGCGGCACACTGGAACAAGCTGCAAGAAAACCCGGATCAGAAGCCGATGGCGAAATATTATAGGAAGAACTATTCATGCTGGATAGTCTCAGAGGGACGACGCTTCTGACAAGAAGCATACGACGAATAAGAAGATAAGTATATTGCTGCCATACGAGACCTCTATTGCCCAAATCAAGGTATGGTTAAAATCGAAAACCGTATCCGAATTCTTCAATACAAATAAGGGACTGAGACAGGGTTGTTGTTTGTCTCCAACTCTGTTTAAAATATATATGTATTAATGCAGTCTTAAAGGAATGGCAAAGAAAGTGTAGGCCAATGGGTATAAACATAGACGGCGATATGTTTCATACTCGTTTGTTTGTGGATGACGAAGACGACATCACATACATGATGAGAAAACTGATGGAAACCTATGAAAAATGGGGTTTAAAAATAAATTTCGACAAAACAAAATATCTACAAGCAGTTGCAGGAGGACAAGGCAGAGACCGAAACATAGATGGTAAAACTACAAAAGTAAACAGGGAGTATAAATATTTCTTCTTCATCGTTTTTGCTTCTTGTCAGAAGCGTCGTGACCCAGCTTGGCCGAAGCCAAGATGAATTTTCATGGGAGTATAATTCATGGGGTGGTTTCCCGTTGCCTTCCCCATGGTCCACAGATTGATATTGGACTTTTGATCACAGCAGTGTATCCGACTCGACTAGGAATCGAACCGCGGTCTACCGCTTTCCAGTCGGCCGGTGTATGCTTTACGCTACACTGCTGGTCCTAAATAAATAATTAACCACACCTAAATAAAAATTTAGGTGTGGTTATATCTGAAGAAGGAAATTGCCAAAGGAAATATCGAGCAGAATAATGCAAGTCAAGTAACGCAAAGATTAAATTCACTTCTCTGATCAAAAGATTTAAGAAAAACACCAAAAAAAGAGAATATATAATAGTATGGTCAAGAGCATTCTCACTTATGCATCAGAAACATGGGAAATAACAAAAAGAAATAAAATGGACCTTTTACGACGAAGCTGTGGGATAAGTCGACTGCAACACATAAGGAATGAAGGCATAATAAGAGAAATGAGAACTAAGGAAACAATAACAGAAGAAATTGAAAAAAAACAACTGTTATGGTATGGACATATGCGACAAATGCTACCCATAGGTGGCCACAAAAAGTATAGACCTGGACGCCCCGGAGAGAAGAAAACGAGGCCGACCCCCAAAACGATGGGACGAAGAACTAAAGAAGCCATGGAAAAGAGGCAGTTGGAAGAGGATTTATGGCAGAACAGAGACCTCTGGCACTTAGGATGCGAAACTAATAGGAGTTTCAAAACCAAATTTGAGATTTCTTATCTTTCTAATAGAAATTAGATCCGAGTAAATTTTGGTTGAAATTGGTTTATAGAAACAATTTTTTTTTTAATATTTTTATTTAATATTAATTTTGTTAAATACATATTCCAAAAACTAGTAGTATTTCAAAACTAAATTTGGTATCTCTGTATTGAGACTTAAAGCTGATTATATTTTGAGTCAAATTTGTTATTGAAAATTTGAACATTTATTTTTATTATTAAAAATTATTTTTTTAGTATTTAATAAAAGTAATTGTAAATCTTTATTATTACTTGCAATTATATATTGCAAGTTTAATGAAATTTGTTAATGAAAAATTTTATTAAAAAAAATAAAATAAAACCTATTATTTCATTAGGTCCAAAACCCATGGACGGTGAAAAAGGTAATCTTGTTTTTTAGAAATATAAAACATTTTTTGAATAATTTTGTTTACTTAGTGACATTGAATTTTAGAATCTGGTATGTCGATATTGGTTTGTCAAAACACTTGTCAATTAATTTTATTATAAAAATTTTCCAATATAGTTTTGATTGTAATTTTAATAAATTTTAATTCATTTCATTCATTTAGGGATAGTTTAGCTGATATCTTGAAAAGACGAAACCACTTGACGCAAAGGAGGTCCTAGACTAAAATGTAAGTTGGAAACAGGTTGGAAAATTTTCAAATTTCATTAAACTTAAAACCTTAAAAAGAAAAAAATATTTTACACAACATTTAATAAAAGTATGGTCAAATCATAAGAATGGTCACATCCGATCTTTTTTTTAATAAAAATAAAGTTTTAAATAATAATACCTACATATTATGTAGGTATACTTTGTCAACATTAAAAATGACAGAGGTAGAATACAAAAAGAATAAGTTTAAATTTGAGGTTTAACTGCATATGCATTATTTGTTTTATTCATACCACCCAAAAGCCACAAACTTTGTGTTTTTAATGTATTAAGAAAATTTATAATAATTAATAATATCTTCACATGAATTAGCATTTTTGATGGCATAACGGTTGGGTAGGCATAAAACAATTTAAAATTTTGTCAATCATTAGTAACATCACGCGATTACCAGGTACTACAAAAATTGCTGAGTTGCTGTAGATAAGCCAAATTTTCAAATAAAAACGAATACCCTCGCAAAGCATAGTCAGTTTTAACTGAACAATTAAGTGTAAAGGCTAATTTTTTTTAATTGTGAAATGGCACTAAAATTGTATTATTTCGAATTTAGTCCACCTTCTCGTTCGGTTCTATTAACAGCTAAAGCCTTAGGTCTCGAATTAGATCTAAAAGTAGTAAATCTAGCTGCTGGAGAACATTTAACACCTGAATATTTCAAGGTACATATATTTACTCAAATTAATTTATTTTATTTTGTAACATTCATTTTTATTCGTTAATTTTAAACATTATTATCTTAATATCGATAACTATAATTATAATAACTACATGTAAATTTTTTTTAAGGACACACAAAGTTATTATTGATTATATATTATCTTGTATATACGTAATCTATGTAATCTATAGTAGTGTTTTCTATCAATTCATAAGTGTAATTTATAGTAAACACTTGACGTTCAAGTACTAGTTGCCATAATCAGAAGTACGAAATTTAAATATTTTCGGATTGAAAATCTTATTTACTTTAAAATACAAATTTAATGTAATATCACAAGACAAATAATACCAATGAAGTAATAAAACAAATATAAAGTTGTTAAATTTTGGAATGGTAACTTTTTGAAAAAATTAAATCGGTTTTGTATTAGATGCAATGTAATCAAGTTTATTTATAATCGATATTACAACGTCATGGAGGGGGGGGTTGTCATAAATATAATATTTTAGAAGTTAATTGTTGTAATTAATAATTGATTGTTTTCTGTATTTAATCATTTTTATGTTTTAATATGAACCAAATTAGTTTGCCCTCCTTCTGAAAAAAATCTATGGACACGCATGGTGATGGTGCTCAGAGGATGAAACATTGATTATGATAGTAATTACTTTGGTTCGATGTTATTTAATAACACCTAGTTTGTTAATTTTAGATAAATCCTCAACGTGCTATTCCAGTTTTAGACGATGCTGGATATATTTTGTGCGATAGTCATGCTATTAATGGTTACCTTGTAAATAAATACGGGAAAAATGATTCTTTGTACCCGAAAGATTTACAAAAGCGAGGTATTGTGAATCATCGTTTACATTACAACTCGAGCTGTGTCCAACCAAAGTTTGCGGGAATAATGGTAACTAAGTAAAAGAATAATATTTAATCAAAGGCTAATGCAATTTTAAATGTAATTTTAGCAAGCTATCAGAAGAGGAGAAAATAAAATTCCGAAAGAAACTATTATTGAATTGACAAAAATTTATGACACCTTGGAAATCTTTTTAGGTGAAAACGCTTACTTCGCTGGAGATAACTTGACTATCGCTGATTTGTGCTTGGGAGCTGCTCTTTCTTCTAGTGCCCCTATTATTCCTTTTGATAAAGAAAAACATTCTCACTTAATAACATGGTTGAAACGTATTGAAGCACTTCCATACTATCAAGAAGCTAATGGAGAAGGTGTACAAAAATTTGTTGGATTTGTAAAAAGTAAATTAACATAGAACATTTACAATGAGCTATTTTGTATGAAAACTGAAAAACAATAAATTCCACTTTTTAGAATTATTTTTTTTTTTGTCATCATTTTTTAATTTTCTGTGAAATCCGTTGATTTTACAAAAATTTATTAGACTAACGCTGTTACCTGCATTCTACATAGGCAATAATATAGTTTGTAGATAAGCGCAAGCTCTTAAATAAATGAATAATCCAATAGCACTAATAAATCAATAGTTGCGGTGCTATGGCTATTTAAAAAAATTGCCCACAATTATGTTTACAAATTTCTCTTAGAAAATTGTCTGTCATCCACCACCTCAGTGACTTTGCACGATAACGGGACACCCTGTATAAAAATCAAAATTAGAGATATTTGATTAACTTAAAAAAATTTCAACTGATAAGAATTTATTATCAGCGTAATTTTTTTTTATTAAATTTGATAAATAATACTTTGAACTAATAGACTTATCTGTCTTATTTTAGTGGCATTTAAAAAATTATTTACTGTACCTTTTAAAATTGATACAAAATTTAATAATTACCTATTTATTAATAATATTTTCTTCAATTTGTGGCCACAGTTTAGTTGCAATATTTTTATTAATACTTTATATTTTCTTAATCAGAGATTCTCAATCTTTCATCCACGGTGAAACATTTGTTAATCTTTTTTCCCAACCCGGTATAGAAAATCCGGACACGGACAATTAGGTGCGGCCGACGTGTGTTCTTAGTTTTATATTTGTTGTCATAAAATTCATTTTCTGAAAGGAATTGCTTACAATCTTCATAATTTTTGTTTGTTAAAGTATTATAATAATAATAATTTTTCTTTGTGTTATATTATGCTATTGATATTTTTACTGATATTGACTAGTTTAATAAAACTAGTATAATCTTGTTAGAGATCCACCGGTCGACCTTATGCCAGTGTTACTCCCACATCGAGGAGATTCACCTCCTTTCTAGTTATACACTTTGCCCAGTCGGACTGGTCTACGGGGATATTTGTAGTGACTAGAGCCTTTGTCAAAATGGCCCGAAGCAAAGGGTCGGTTTTGACAAACGCAACCACGGAAAATCTTGGATCCACCATAATATCAAAAATTAATATGTAATTAATAGTACGTTTGTCGTGTCGACATGTCGATCAAATTAATATCTATTAGCATAAATGTTGAATCGAATAATTTTTTAAAATCTTAGAAAGAAAACATTGCACCGGTTAAAATTTAAAAAAATTTTTTTAGAGTGTATGTTAAGTAAAGCTTACTAAATCTATTTACGGTTTTAATAAATTAGTGTACCTATTGTGTAATAATAATAAATAATAATACTACAATAATATTAGATCGAGTACGATCCTGTACCTGTGTACTAGATTTGTTACATGGCTGTGATATTTTCGAGTGTATTACGGAATAATTAAATGTTCTGGAAAGATGATGTATATGGGATCCTGAGTTACATAAGAGACGAGTAAATAGATATAAACACGATAATTTGTTACGGTCGTGTTTTGCCAACAAATATATTTTTATTTTTGATTTTTATTACTTTGAAGATTCTTTCATAGTAATTCTATAAAACTCCCATATGCGGCAACACAATTTGAATTTAATTTTCTAAATATTAGTTATCGCCAAGTTGTAGATTAGAAATTCTCAGCTGTTGATTTTCCAATTCTAAAAGTTTTACGTATTGCAATTTTTGCACAAAAATCTAGTTTTTTTTGATTTTGCAGTTATACAGTTGTTGATTGAACTTCGAGTTTTTTTTCAAACCAAGTTGTTTGGAATTTGTAGTAGTCATTGTCGTGGATATATTTTCTGTGCCGGCTTTTGTAAGCAATTTTGAGGAAATTATCCAAACTTCGCTCGAAGGATTTATTCGTCCAAGTTTTAACATCCTAGAAAAATTGGAATTATCGCTGAAATTGTTGAAACCCTCCAATAACATCTTCGAGGTATGTTTGATAACTACTTACACCACATTATGCTAATTCCAAGTTTTAGGGTTTTTCTGGGTTTCTTTTGGTTTATTTCGTGTGCGAAATCATATCTTTAGATTGCCGATAGAGTTTTTGAGTTTTCGACCGAAAGGGGTCTGGTCAAGCTCTTTTTTTGAATCTACCACTACTTGTGAATCCGAGGTCCACCTGAATCCTGCTCCCCCATTACTATCAGATTCGTCCATCTATCAAGAACGAAGACTCCAACAAGATCAAATCTTTGTTTGTACTGTCATATTTAATTTGGTACGTTTTGAAATTTGGTAGATATTATTGCGCGGATTATTTCTATTGGGCTGTTCTTTTGAACGTGTTTATTTTTATTTAAAAAATCAAGAATTGTCAGTTGATCATTTTAAAAACAATGATTTTGTCACAGGGTCGTGTGCGCCTAGTATACGTATACGTGGTAACTATTTTTTACACAGATTCATAATTGCGCTACATGTTATTCTTATTATAAAGCTAAAAGAGTAACCCAATATTGCGGTTAGTTGAAATTTTTTACGATAATTAAATCTGTGACTGAAACGGATCCACACTCGGTTACTTGTGGCACCAGACTCGGTCCTTTCCTTTCCTCAGAGATTAATTTTGCAGTTTCTTTAGTGCCTGCTGTGTTTATTTTTATACAGAATGGTTGTAAACTGCGTGGCGCCCAAACCACATCATTACAGCTTGCTCATTCGAGCGTATTACTTAGCACCCCTTGTATAATTCTACACCATCGGAAGGAAGAGCCGGCTCTGTGCTCTATCGCTAGCGTTTCTAGCAAAGGGGCAAGTGTTTTTTCCGCCAGCCGCCCCTGAGATTAGCGGTTGCAAGGTTTTAATCTATTATAAAATCTTGACATTCGAACACACGATTAAAACCGTAACAAATTGTATTAAAGTGAGACATTGGTAACAATTACTCATTTTTGAGGTTAACTACATAGTACGTGACCTCAGTGAGGAACAGAAAGCTATTTAACTACCGGAAACACCTGATTGGCTGCCTAGTTTATAACATAGTTTATAAAAAGTGAAAGTTGGATTCCGGAAACTCTATATAGATGGGAAGACATTTGTGTAGGATAAAACAACAGTAGATTGAGACCAGACAATACTACCGCGCGACCAACAAAAAACTCAAAGAAGATACAAGTGGTGCTGCAGGATCGGCTCATCCAGTAGCACTGCACTCGAAGGTTGAGCCAAATATGATGAAAATGCGAAGCCAAAGGACAAGAGATGTGGAAAAGATATGGGGTAACGGAAGAAAACTGAATGCACAGGTTAGACCGAAGATAATGCGAATTGGGTCATGGAATGTGAGAACAGATGGTTATGGACCGTACAGCAAAGAGAAGTATGATTAACAACACAAAGACACATATAGACTTACAATGGAATATGTGTTAAAACAATTGTGTAAATTAAGAGGACTAATCCACCTTAGCAAAATAGGTTTTGAAAGTCTGCCGACAGCCAATGTAGCTGGAATGTAGATAATTATAATATAATAAAAACGAACATAGATAAGAAGAGAATACATATAAGAATATTTGGTGTCTAAATGAAAAACGCCTATATGTCCTGACCCCCAATTGGCTTAGAGCCTAAGTGGGACGCGCCTAATTGTCCCAGACCGTAGAAAATCTTATACTGCAGCGGTATCCTTACGGTTTTCACCATTGAAGAAATACATTTCAATTTCTTTAAGACACAAATATTTTAATGACTTTCCTTTTGACATACGACCATGGAGAGAATTATGCCTTTTAAACATTAAAGAGGATCTAAAAAGTCAAGAGAGCATGTACCCTATCCATTTTTTGGGCCATAGCTTTTACTCATGTTTTAAGCTACTTTCTTCAACTTGAATCTGCAGTTCAACTTTGGTATTTGCCCGTGCAGGTGAATTAATGGTTTTGAACAACGATACAGATAATAAAGTACAAAAGAGTGACGTACTTAACCGCTAGCAATCGATAATATCCATAAACGCAATATTATCCACCGAGATATAAAACTTGCAAATATTTTAACCGATATTTCTCATAAAATGACGATAAATACTCTCATAAAATTGACGGATTTTGGATTAAACCGAATGTGTCAAGCCACTATCGAGGATCATCATGGCACCTGAAATTTTGGAAGGAAAGATTTGGCAAAGAAGTAGATTGGTAGTCACTAGGAGTTACTACGTACAAAATAATAACATTTAACCGCTCGTTTCCAGATATAAAAACAAATACAAACTTCTCAAAATTATAAAAAGTACTGAATATGAAGTTCCGATCACATTTTAGAAGAAGCTTAGAACGCAGAATTGATAACCTGAAGTCAACTCCTCACAAAGGAGCTGACGAAATTAAAACTCATGTAGATATATTTTGGTTTTAAAATTATTTATTAAACCATTTCACAGTTTTCCCGATGCAATGCGTGATGAGCTAACAAAAATCAACGATATAAAAGTTTTCACTGCCGAAGCATGGAAAGTAGTAAAAAATATATTTAGGCAGTGAAAAAGAAAAGCTTACACTGGAAATGCTTCCACTGGAATATTGATTTAAATCAAGATAAGTCCATTGAATGTGACAGTTGTTTAAATTGGTTTCATTTCAAATGCGTTGATTTCGTTAGAAACAATTATAAAAGTAAAGAATAGTTTTGTCTTAAGTGTTCATAGAATGAGAATTTATAGATTTTGATTTTAATCTCCGTGATGTGTTAGATTTTGAATCTTAAAATGTATTTGATATTTTTGATGATATAATATTTGATAAAACTGAATATTATCCTTTGTAATTATTTAAAAATTAATTGAATTTATACTTCCAATTCATATGGTTCAGGTATTTTCATTAGATTATATGCATTTGATGTTTTGGCCGTAACGAAGCGGATGTTTAAGTATTGGATAATTCGTGAAAGTCTATAGGTGATTTAAAACAAAATTCAGTGGTTCGATTATTCTTTCCCATTCTTGAGCATATGCGTAAAAGTCTTTGGTAACTTTAAACAAGTTTCAACGGTTCGATCACGTACGCACTTTCTCACTCTTGGGCGAATATACACAATTCGTAAAAGTTGAATGATGGTGTGGCGACCAAAGCATTGGCCTACCACAATAGATGGCGCTAACACCAACTGACGCGCACCCTTCTACGCAGGTAGAGGGGGTTATACGGTTACCGGAAAAACGACCAGTACGTTTTCAACAAGTGAGCAAGTAACAAACAAGCAACGAGCAAGCACGCATCGACAACGCGCAGCAGTAAACAAAACGCAACCACGTAGTGTCAGTAGTTTGTCGTGTATAATTGTACATTAATAAATTAATATCAAGCGCGTTAATATATTTATAAATAGCGATTGCATACATATCGCTAAAATGGCTAATAACAAAATTTAGTGGTTTGATCGTGTATAGTTTCTTTTCCATTATTTGCAATGAAACAAAAACATGGTGATAGTTCTGTGACGATATGGGATATTTTGTGGTGATGGGAGATATTTGAAAGTCAAATGTTGCCATCAAGACGTCATTTGGACAATTGAAGTAAGTTTTCAGCTTTTAACACAATAACGATCCTAAACACTCTTTGAAACAGTATATAAAATACTTAAACAAATTATCAGCTGAGAAAACACTCGAAGTTATAGTTTAGCTACCATAGTCGCCTTGCATCAGACGAGACGAGAATATAGTAGAATCAAGCCACTACAAAGCAGCTACAAGAAGAAATTCATTCTTTAGAAGCAAAAGGCCGAGAATTGATAATAATAATTAGCTCTTCGTTTTTAATTTACTATTGAAAATTAATGCTTTATTGCAATTATTTTCGCTTACAAACCACTCGATCATCATTTTCTGTTGCTCGTTTAAACTCTATTTCATAAAGAAACTTTTTTTTTCTATGGTTCTTTCTAACAATATCCAATACTGTTTTCCACACATTTGGGATGTCCTTTTCGTTTAATTGTTGGCGGTATTTTAATATTAACTATTGCATATGAAAAAATACTGTTAAAATTACTAATGTACTAACATACCAACGTTAATAAGTGTCGGCGGAATTTGCCGGACTTCCTTTGCTAGGATATCATTTATGGGGAGTTTCACGATCAGCCATATCTGAAAGAAATTATTTTTCACATCGTCTACTTTATCTGACGCAAAAGCCACAGGCTGTGAGTTTTCTATGGATTCAGTTGGACTAGTGACGTTCGAAATTTCATTAAAATAGTATTCCTGATTTAATCAAGCCTGGAAATTCTTGATATATTCATATTCTATTTTAAATCTTTCTTCGGACATTTCCGACATAATGGTCTTTAAATTCTGCCATGGCCTTGCGAAATTTTTAATTATGATTTTTGATATCATCAATTAACAATTCACTATTTGATTTTTCTAAAACCACATCTGTCAGCATATAAGATGAATATTTTTCTTTCATCCATTTGCCCTCACAAATACATACTCAGCTCATAGGGATATATCAGAGTATTTCCGAGTATAAAATATGTGCTTATAAGGCAGTTTAGCTGAGGAAAAAATATGCAAGTGCATTCTGTGGTTGTACTAAATGTATATTACCGTTTTTTGTTGTAATTTGAAAATATTTGAATTTTATTCATAATTTTCAAAATGTTTAACGTAGTTTGTTACGCTCCACTTTTTACGTAACACGAATTAGCAATTTAAAGCTATAAAGTAGAATTTTTATAAATTCATACCTAAATTAATATACTTTGTATAAACATATTGCAGCAAAATAATAACTAATCTCTAGCGACGCCAAGAAAGCGCGACTTGTCTCAGCATAAGATAAGATAAAGTCTAGCATAAATGCAATTAAAGTCGACCAAATATTACCTGAATATGAGTCAAAGCTATAATACTAAAAAGAAAGGCAGTGTTAAGCTGACTGGGTGACACGTGTCCGTCCGAGACACCCACGCGCAAAAAGTGCAGAATAATGCAAGCCGTGATAACCGCCAAGAGGCAGTGGGAAAATATGCAAAAGTTAGAGGAAAGGGTAGAAAAACCAGTAAGTTCCTAAGATACCTCGAAAGAAGAAAGAACAATTTTTAACTTAGCGAACGCGCAATTAGGTTTTTTGTGATAGTTTCTGTAATTTGGGAAACTTATTAAAATTACCGGAAGCCGCGAATGAATATCGTCTCGAAAAACCCAAAGTTTAAAATGGGAAAATTATTACCTAACTTGATACGAAATATCGGTGCCGTCTAAATTATCGAATTAACGTAAATAGTTTAGTGCCAATCAATAATTAAAAACGTATTAATAACAACGTGCCGTTTAAAGTTAAAGAATTTGCCTTAATAACAACCAATAATTAAAAATGTATTAATAATAATGTGCCGATTAAACTTAAAGAACTCAAGTTTCCTAATAACGGAATTACCTAAATAGAAGTCGAATAAACAGTTAGTGGAAAATTAACAATTGAAAGTTGTTAGGGTTATATTCAATCCGGTGGTGACCATCGAGAGCTTTTACCGCCCACAATCAAAAGTTATTCGCAACTCAAAGTTAATTAACGAAATCAAAACTAAAGCAGTGATGTCTTAGGGAAAATTCGCGCTAGTAAACAGTGCGCCTTGTAACTGATAAAAATTAAACAAAGGATGAATATCAAAACCATGAATAATCAACGCGCTTAATGGACCACGTTATTGAAAAGTCAATCATATCGCTCAGGGGGCGTCAATTCCACCTTGTTGGAGGACTATCGTTGCTGCAAACTACCAACCTACTATTGTCACCTAAAGGTAACGAATTTGTATTAGCTATAAGGAAGTGCGTTTGTGTAAAGTGCCGCGCAATGGACGATTGGACCAAAGGTCCCAAAATTCGACGAAAGGGAATCCTAGTCACTGGGCAGGATTAATTTCCTAGCTAAAAGCCTACCTAATAACTCAAAAGTTAAAACAATTCAATTTAGAATAAAATAACGTGTATTGTTTAAGCCAATGGCAAATATAAAGAAATTGATTTAAATTAAATAATGTTAATGTCAATCCAAGATAAAGGAACAGTTTTAGTAATAATAATTATCTATGGAATTAAAGTAAATTTAAACGAATATAGAGGTGATTAGAAATAGGATAATAATTTGTGCATAATGTGTTTTATTCTTTGCTTTGATTATACGACTTAATTAGATGTTTTGCGTTTTCTTAATATTCTGCCTAGAAAAGTAAGTGGTTTTCAACCTGGCCTCATTCGAAGAAAAGCCTTTGAAGTAGAGGACCGATGACTACCGAGGCACCAAATAAATAGTTTACAAGGTAGGTGAACTTACACCCTGGAGAAAGTAGCTAACAAGTTGTCTTTTGAACATCATATTCATACTCTGGTTTTAACATGTTGTATACGTACAACGTTAATAAATTATAATAATTTAACAATATTATGATAGATGTATCGGATAGTGTGATTGGCACTTTCAGAAAAGACATAACAGCTCTGTTTTATTTGGTTTGTGGTAGAACTCAACACAGTAAATAAAGAATCAACAAAGTCTCCAAATTTACTGTATTTATTTAAAAGTCCTTTATTTTTGCATTAAACCTCCAACCTATTGTTGGTTTAATTTAAAAACTGTTACGCATTAGATTGTAGCAAACGCATCGTTCTTCTTTTATAGGCAGCCAATTAAAATAAATTAAACTTATAGAATAATTTTCCAAATGATTTTTTAATTAAACAAAAAATGTTTAACAAACACCCTGTATAGAGAATATATGATTGTGTTTTTTTTCAATTTCCATTAATTTATTGTAATTACAATATGAAAACTACAATTTACAATAAAACAATTAACTATAGGCTATGTGCAAGTTCACAACTAGCGCCAACTGGTTGGGCGCGCCGGCTTTTTTACTGTACTTATACCAACCTTGTAATTAGAAAATTACTACATACTCATCACAATACTCATAAACACCAATTTTCACTGTCAAAAACACTGTCATAAACACTGTCAAAAAGTACATCAAAACGTTCCATATTTCACCACCGTAATCGCTGGCATCGAATTTTAAAAAATTCAAATCACTTGCACATACCCTATATTGTCAATCCTATGATTGACAATCCTATGATAATCCTATGATTGACAATTATCATATAAACGCTTTCCTCCTTTTTCAGTTGTACACACGCTATATTTAATATTTTATTTGCGTATATTATTGTCCGAGCTCCATTTGATCATATTGCTACGCACGGTGTTATGCTCGACTTACCGTTACGTGACCTGCTTATTTACTTACTTCTCTGAAATAAAACTTCTCTACTCGCAATGAAACTTAATTTGATTTGAAGTTCAAACATTTATTTTGAATTTAAAACTGATACTAAATTCTCGTACGTCTTATATTAAAGCAATTTACCCTAAAAACAAACAAACAACTTAATTCTACCCTATGTTAATTAATTTACACAAATTAAAGCTATTGTTACCAAACTAAACATGTCTTTTATTTTTGCAATACCCTGTATTCTTCATGAATTTACTATTTGCGCATGGCACTAAGTACATTGAACTTTACGATAATCGCACTTAAGATTGAAGCCTCGCAAGTCATCTGCGCCTCACAAGTGAAATAGTTTTGTAGTTTGAAATTTTACCTTATTTGACGAACTGCAATTTAATCTGTTGATCGTTCTGCTTGCTTATTTCGAGCTTTCTTTCCTTAACCCCGTAATTCATCAGGTGAGTTTTTTTCTTGTTGCATAACCAAAACCTCGTGTTGAATTTTCTTGTAGGTCTATTCGTTTCTTTATTAAACCATCCCAACTCACTTTTAATCAATTCGCCTTCCACCATCTGCTTCCGGCTTCCTCGTAAGTATTTTCTCTTTTTTTTTAAAATTTTTCTCACTAAATTGTAATTTTAGTTGCGGACCACAATTTAACACGTCGTCACCTCATCGCATCTCAGAGAGAGTCCTTTTTCAATTATTTTTTTCATGGCACACCAATTTTTCACTTTCGATTGTTCATACAGGGTGTAACAAAGGTAATGTGCATGCAAATTTCACTTTTATAAAATGTTTCTCTTTTCTTTAATCTATTGTTCACATTAAACATCTATGATCACCTAATTAATTTACAAAACTCTTAAAACTATTCAAATTATACTATTTACATCTCTAATTAATTAAATTTTTAGGTAGCTGTGAAATTTTACCATTTTGTAAAATTTCGATGTGGCTCTGGCGCCATCTCTTAATAGTTTGTTACGCTCCACTTTTTCGTAACACGAATTAGCGATTCAAAGCTATAAAGTAGAAATTTTGAAAAAGAGTATCTAAAATTAATATACTTTGTATAAAAATTCTGCAGCAAAATAATAATTAATCTCTAACGACGCCAAGAAGGCGCGGGTCGCATCAGCATAAGATAAGATAATTCTAGCGTGAATGCAGTAAAAAGTATAAAGAGTTGCAATTAAAATGTAGACCAACTATTTCCTGAGCATAAGTTAAAGCTAAAATGCTAAATTAAAATGCAGTCTTTGGTTGACTGAGTGACACGTGTCCGTCCAAGACACCTACGCTCAAAAAGTGCAGAATAGTGCAAGCCGTGATAACCGCCAAGAGGCAGTGGAATAACAAGTAAAAGTTATAGGAAAGGGTAGAGGAACCAATAAGTTCCTACGAGACCACGAAAGCAACAAGATGGCTTTGAAAAAGCGAACGCGAAAATCGGGTGTTAATAAAAGTTTCTATAATTAGGGAAACGAAATAGCTTACCGAACGCAGTTTAAAATACCGTCTCGAAGAAGTCAACAATTTGTGTGAATAAATGAATATCGAAAATAATTAAAATAACGTGCCGTCTAAAATATCGAATTACCATCAATAGTTTAGTATCGATACATTAAACAAAATTAATAATAAATACGTGCGGAACTGATTTTAAAGGAATTAACTTTCTAATTCAGGATTACCTAACAATTAATAAAACGCTATGTGTGTGCGAATTAACGCAAGGGACCTTAAGTGGTTTCAAAATTAAAGAAGACCTAAAATCGCAGTCAATTTCGTAGCAGCAACCGCTTTGCTAATAACTTAAATGCACGTAACATGCCGATTAAATTAACTTTGTCAAAAATGATTTAACGAGCGACGCAAGATAACTTTAATAAATTCGCGTCAATAACATTGCATTAAATAAGCAATAATAATTAAAGTTGGAGATAAATTCCACAAATCAAGGATCAGCGCATTCGAACATTCCTGCAATTGGAACAACCATTATACAGCCAGGGTGTCTCCACTAGAATTACTATGAGTATCGTTACAGCTACCTACAACCAATTTGATGTATCTTCTAAAGGTAACATTTTGTATGTAGATTTAAGAAAGTGCATAAGTGACAAGTGCCACGAACAACAATCAGACAAAGGGTCTTAAAGAGTGATAACTTGTTTATTAATTTTAAAGTAATAATATAGAATCTTTTTATTGAATTGAATCTTCATAATAACTTTTGTTGATAAAAACAAATTGAGGCTTAATTAAATGTAGTAAATGGTATAAGCCAATTGCTAATTAAGTAATATATTTTTTTGAGTGAGTTAAACGTCAACAATAACTAATAATTAATGATAGATTTTGATATTAATAATTACCGTCAAGGCATATTTGAATTTTATTTAGACATTAAGGTGACGAATTTAGTATTATGGTGTAATAATGTGCATATTCTAAAATAATTTGATTATACGACTATGTTATGTATTTCTGGTGTTTTATTGACTTTCTGCCCAGACAAAAGTAAGCAATTTTCAAACCTGGCCTCCTTCAAATATGATTATTTGGACGAGAGGACCGCTGACTACTCGAGGCATCGAAAGCTTTTAAGTTTACGAGGTAGGTTAACCCAAAGCTGGAGAAACAACCTAACAAGTTTCGCTCAACTTTTTAATTATTTACGTTTAAATTCAAAATAACTTTTAATTTATTAATTTGACTCAAGGTTTGTATTGAATTTGTTCATTTACTTATACAAAATTTTATTTCAATTCATTTTAGGTGCACAAATTTGCAAAATGCCGAACAACTTGAATTTCCGATAACTAAGTGACCCGATTAAAGCTTTCGACGCTTCGCTCCTTCTTTTACTGTACCAACTCATATTCTACACTGCAATTACAGTTTATAACACAGCAATATGTATAATAAAAGTACAGATTTGTTAATTTTTAAATTATTTTTATTTAAAAATTATTAATTAAATAATTAAATCGGAAAATTAATAAATAATTATTACACTTGCTTAAAATATTATCTGTTTCAACATGTTTCATCATCTGTTTGGATGTTGTAAGTATGACACTGAGCTAAATTTAAATAAGGTACTTCCAAATCCCACACATATAGTGCTTTCCTACTTGATTTCCTAATACTAACATCCATTTTTGCCAATAATCCATAGCAAATCTGATAAAGCATATTTCGCATTCTTTATACTCAAAATATTTATACGACCAGTAGTATTTGTTTCACAATGCAATTTTCACAACATTTGCAATTGTTGTGCAGCATTTGTTGCTGTTGTGAAACAGTTGCTCTAACGGTTGCAAATATTGAGTCGACCAATTTTAAATTGCCGATTAAACTGAGTTCTTAATAGAGGTTGACCACGATCTTTCTTAATACTGCAGCAAAATTTGTATAAAAGTTTCAGAACTTTTGGTTGATTTACTATCTTTCTTCCACGTTTTCCTTTTCTTGGATTTCACAGAGATCGTAAAATGGACGGTGGATTACTTTTGCTATTCAACAAATACAAATATCGAAGAGATCTAAAGTATGGGAATTTATGGAGAAGTGCCATGATGAACAAAAAGTGAAGTGTACATTATGCAATAAAATGTTTACAAATTGTAAGAATACTTCCAACTTGCTAGATCATCTAAAACGGCGTCATGAAGAAGAACTCAATAAGAAGGAAGATGGTTCAATTGAAGTGGATGATCAAAGCGAACGTGCTCGTGAGCCAATAAATAATGTAAAATTGGAAACAACAATGGATGTTGGTTCACAATGGAAGACAATCAAGACTATTTTATACCAATAAAAAAACTGAATTGGCTAAGTTGGGAGCAGAAGCTATTGACAAAAGTCTTTTAAAAATGATTGCTCTCGACTATCAGCCACTTTCAATAGTAGAAAACAAAGGATTTAAAGAATACACACGACAACTAAATTCATTATACAATATACTTCTTCTTCTACTTTTGACTAGGGATAACCCTGTGAGCACAGATCTGTTGATCAACTGAACAACAGATCTGTTTTACTTTAACAGTAGCATCGGCGATATCCGAAGCCACTGTCAGTACCTTGAGCACTACTTGTTTTACATCTGAAGTAGCTTGCTAGGCTTGCCTCAGATGTGCCTGTTACCCTATTTTTATTGTTAATGCTGGCAATTCATCAACATAGGAGGACCACCGTCTTTACGTGCCTTCCGAAGCACGGAGACGTCATTGCAAAGTGAACTCCACCGGAACTCGAACCGGGGCGCCTTGCATTAGCAGTCCTTGCGCTAACACCCAGGCCAATGTCCGTCTCATACAATATACCAAGTAGAAAAACCGTAAGTTCTAGGTTAATCCCAGAAACGTACATTGAAGCGCGTAATAATTTACAGCAAATATTGGCCAAAGTTAAAAATATATCTCTTACAACCGATATTTGGACAAGTGTCAGCAATAAGGCATATTTATGTGTAACGTGCCATTTTGTTAATGACGATGTTTTAAGTAGTTGTGTTTTAAAAACCGAAGAACTTGAATCAACCCATACTAGCGCAAATATAGCTACGGAATTATCTAAGATTTTACAAGAATATAGTATTCCAAATGATAAGATTGTTGTCATCGTTAGCAATAACGCTGCTAATGTTAAGAAGGCCGTCATTACCGACTTATCAATGAAGCACCATGCATGTATTGCCCACATTAAATTTGATTGTGAACCAAGCAATAAAAGACAATCCGGATGTTGTTGCTGTATTTAAAAAATGTCAATCCATTATTGGGCATTTTAAACATAGCGTTCAAGCTACTGAAAAATTACTATCGATACAAAAACAAATGGGAATGCCACAATTAAAAGTTAAGCAGGATGTTGTAACACGTTGGAATTCATCGTTAATTATGATCGAAAGATTGTTTTCTATGAAGGAACCGTTATCTGCCGCCTTAACGTCGTTGAAAAGCATACGCCAACTTTTATCGTTCATGGAATGGAACGTTATTAAGAATGTGTACCGTTATTAAACCATTTGAATCGTTAACGAAAGTATTGTCGGGGCAAAAATATTGTACTGTATCATCAATTATACCGTTAATCGTGGGACTAAAGTCTGTTTTGTTAAGAACAACCATTCAAAATCCTATTCTTGAAAAGCTAAAAGGAGATCTTTTAAACGGCATTCAAAATAGATACGAAGTTGTGGAAAGCGATCTTTTGCGTGCTAAAGCAACATTTCTAGATCCAAGATTTAAAATGGCAGCTTTTGAATCTAAAGAAATGGCCAATAACACTAAGACAGTATAATCGCAGAAGTGGTTGAGCTTTTGTTTAAAGAAAAGGGCGAGGATGTTGTTAAAAACACGATTTAACACCTGCCGTTTCAAATTCGATCTGGGCACTTTTTGATGAAAAGGTTTCAAAATAAAGGTCGACAGTACAAGCAATATTGTACGGCAAAAATATGGTTGAGCGTTACAACGAAATGCAACTGCAAAGTCGAGATTCCGATCCATTCCAGTTTTGGAGAGATCGGAAAGATTCAATGCCAGAACTATATCAACTTAGTTCAAAGTACCTTTGTATTCCGGCAACATCGGTGCCGTCAGAACAAATTTTTTCTAAAGCTGGCCAGATTATTAATGATCGAAGGAATAGACTGGCTGGCAAAATTTAGACAAATTAATATTTTTAAATACTAATTCTTTCTAACCTATTAATATTATTAAATAAAATTTTCTTTCTTATGTAGAACTAATAATTGGTATTATGTATCAGTTATATACTGTTTGAAATGTTTATAATCAAGATTAAATTTAATAAATTAATATAAGATTATAATTTATAATAATTAATAAAGGTTGTCTTTCTTAACTAACTAAGCACTACTAGTTTTTAGTTAGTAATTAAAGTAATAATTCATCAACTTTAGTAACTAAAATTTCATTTGATAGTTTTAGCTTTTAATAACTAAAATAATTTTTAGTTACTAGTTATTCGAATAACTTTTTAGTACCTAACTAATTTAGGTAACCAAAAATAGTACTAAAATTTATTCGATATTTATTCGAGTTGATTGATAGCGTGAATTAGTAATAGTAATATAGTGAATTATCCGATTAGCGTGTAATCGGAAGCTAAGAGAACGAGAAAATCAGCCGAACATAACACCATTCACAATATCACGGTACACAGGTTCAATACGGTTCAATACGGTACAATATCAGGTTCACAGCAAAGTAGCGCAGCGGTACAAGTTAAAGCCGGCTCGCGGTAGTGTCAAGCCCAACTTGATGAGAAGGCAGCGGCAGTCAACTAAATCGCCGGCCCCGCAATCAGGAGGTTCGCTGACCAGCAGTTCCCAACTTCAACTTGTGAGCTAAGTACTCTTTAACTATAATCCTTTTGTTTTGTTTTTTTTTTGATACTATTTAAGTTAGTGAGTGTTTGGATAATTTAAAACGACCTGCTGTGCGGAGACAAGTGCGGTCGTTTTGTGAGGTCCCTTGTCTTAATTGGCGGGCACCAAAGACTTTTTCCCTAGAATTTAATAGTCGTTAGTTTTCTTTTTTTTGATTGATTTAAGTATTTGTTTAGCGTAGTAATATTTTTTTTTAGCTGAAAGGTTTTGTTCTTTTTTTTCTGTAATAATTTTAGGTAGTTCGGGTGTTGTTGGAGTTCCCGAAATTTGTGTTTGTTGTCAGTTTTGTTTTATTCTGTCAGTAAATTCAACTTGGTAAACCATAAGTTGTTTATTATTTTTGTGTGGAGGCTTAGGCGAACCAAGAAGTGGAAGGTTGATTGGGGAACGCCTGATTGCGATTCGCCGAGGAGAAAAAAAGATCCCACCGGAGGCATTCCACGTTAGGTCTCTTGTGGTGATAACTCTGCCCCTTTGTTTTATATCCCCTTACATAACGTGGTGGCGCCCAAATCAATTTCCCCTCCCTACGATTTATTCGTAGGTCGTTTTGTATATACCGCGTAGTATAGCTGCGGTGCGACTCACGCCCTACTGAGCAAAGCCGGCGTGGTCGCAAAGATTTCGCGACTGGTCATTTTTTTTGTTTCCGAGTACCGGAAATAAAATTGTGATATTTTTCAAAAATTTCTTATACGGGTCCCAATCGGCTTTTGATCTTCCTTTAAAGTAGTAAATTCTAAAGTGTTCAATACTACTTTCATGATCTTTCAACAGGTTGACATGGTAGGCTCTTGATTTACAATCACCTCGATGACATCCATAACTTTAAGTTTCATATTTATTAAAATTAGGTCACTTTCGTTTCATTTTCATGTTTTATTTGATTAGAACTCTCTGAAGACGTTTTATAGTGCGTCGTCAAGATCAGGATCAGCGTAATAATGTAATAATTTAATTCCATGTGAAGTTGGACACTCATACACATTGATGCAGTTGCTCTATCGGCTGCAAATATTGGAATCGACCAAGTTTAAAGACACAAGTAATTAAACTGAGTTCCAAATAGAGGTTGACCATGATCTCTCTTAATACTGCAACAAAATTTGCAAAGAATTTTTGGTTCATTTATTTTCTTTCTTCCACGTTTCCCTTTTCTTGAATTGGGTGCTGATAAAAGTATTAGCTTTCAGAGATCGCCAGGGATCATAAGGTGGACCACTCTTGCGCTATTTAACTTCTTCGATATTACTAAACTTTTTGATAGCCTTTAATCTTTTCAAAAAATTTCTAATACGGGTCCCAATCGGTTTTCGATCTTCCTTTAAAGTAGTAAATTCTAAAATGTTCAATAATACTATTATGATCTTTTAACAGGTTGACATAGTAGGCTCTTGATTTACAATCACCTCTATTACATCCATAACTTTAAGTTTCAGATTAATTAAAATTCGGTCACTTTCGTTTCATTTTCCTGGTTTATTTGAACTGAACTTTTTTGGGGCCTTTGATAGAGCATTATCTAGTCGTTTACTCTCAGTTCACTCATACAATTTAAGTCCAAATCACCACTGTCGGTGTCATCTACCTCATAACTTTGCAAGGATTGTTGCACAGCAAGACGTAATTTATACAAATCAGTTACACTATCTTCCGATTCAGATTTATCTTCATTTAATTCATCTTTTTGAGAATCCGAATCATCTTATTCTGCTTAGCATCGCTTTCTTCATCTTCATTGTCACTAACTTCAGACTCATCATCTTCGTCATCAACATTTGATAGGTGACGCAGGTTTATATCCATAAAGCCCGTTACAACTTCTTTGTGATGTATTTCGTGTGACGTACCAATCAATGGTTTCCAACACTCAATTGCTTAAGTTTTCAGTGTCGTCTAGTAGGTACAAATTCCGGTATCAATGTGGTATTCACCAGTAACTTTCTTCCATCAGAGATGAACACGTAATCGAACACATAATTGTTTATCAACAAACACGCATTGTTTCTTTTCTCCTCAATTCTATGGTTTTCGAACTTCTCCATTCAGCCCGAGCGTTTTGAAAATATTCATGGACTGATATTCATTCTCCAATCAGGCCTTTCTGATAAAAGCCCGCAAATATAATTGATAGTAATCTTGTTTCAGAAACTAAGTTATCGAGTATTCAACTCTATTTCGATTTTTTCTTTTTGTCTTCCCATTGTTACTTAAAATAATAATGAAAGAAATTATTTAACGAAATTAAATTCAATGTTAATATTATGTTTTTATAACTTTTAAAACTGACCTTATAATATGAAGATATAAAAAGTTGGTATAAAATTTTCCGAAATAATACAGGTCAGCAGTTAGGGCCATCTTGGAAACAAAAAAGGAATACTTGGGTAAGCAATCTCTTTTATAGTCACAAAATTTATAATTGACTGGTGCCCTTTGCTGTTATTTTTAGTTAACCGTTTAGTATAGCGGTGAGCGAGAACGTAAATTCAAATTGTCGTCATACAGTCTTACTAATAAACGTTGTATAAGGCTTATACAGGGCTTATACAGGGTTGTATAACAAAACTTTACTAAAATGGATTCATTTGGAGATCTAATGGAGGATGTTATGGATATCGAAGACATACAAAGTCTAAATTGTGTACATCATGTTGTCAGGAAAACAAAGACATTTAAAGAAAGAGAAAATCCGTTTAAGTTAAGTGACAGTGACTTTAAAAAGAAATATAGGTTCACCAAGCGTTATGTAAATGCTATAGTTGACATAGTAAAACACGACATTACTCAAGACGCAAGAGGTGGATCGATATCATGTGAGCTGCAGGTTTTAGTAGCACTTCGTTCTTGGGCTCGAAATGAGATACAAGATGATGCTGCCGATTTACATGGCATGAGCCAACAGTCAATATCCAATATTTGTCATCGAGTAGGAGTTGCATTAGCACAAAGATCAAAGGAGTACATTAAAATGCCAACAACAAATGACGAACAGCAAGCAGTTATGGCGAAGTTTAGAAGTATCTGTGGCAAGTATCTGGAAGCAACGATTTCGATGTTTATTGCAAGGATTCTCCACAAGTTTAAAAACGCAAAATTTATATTGTTGCCTTAGCAGTATTACACAATATAGCTATAGAAATGAGCGAAGAGAATGACGAACATCTACCTTTACCACCTGAAGAAGTTACTGCAGTGGAAGATCTACACCAGAATGCAACTAGAGGAAACGCTGCTCGAACTGCTTTTATAAACAGCAATTTTTAATTAATAAACAATAATTTATGATTAATTATAAGTTATATTATGTACAGGTAAATCACAATTAAATAAAACTAAAACTAAAAATATGTAATTGCATAAACACTAATTTAAGATTAATTAATAAGTTATATTATGTACATGTAAACCACAAGCAAAATAAAAACTAAAATGTTGTTCAGATTGTATTATATTTTTTCAAACAATTTCTTCTTTAAAATTAAAATTTCACACGTCAAAT
Source organism: Lycocerus yunnanus (assembly GCA_036346125.1). Classification (NCBI taxonomy): domain Eukaryota; kingdom Metazoa; phylum Arthropoda; class Insecta; order Coleoptera; family Cantharidae; genus Lycocerus; species Lycocerus yunnanus. Next base: position 91,490 of record JARFIX010000150.1, on the reverse strand, counting down.
CGTGTTCACGTCTTTTCATACGAATCTCTTCATTTAAGTTTTCCATTTTCTGCTCGTGTTGTAATTGCTTCATTTTTAATTCTTCTTCTAAAATTCTTTTATGGCAAGCAGCTCTATCTTCTGCCAAATTTTGAATTATTGTAATTTGCTGGGAAAAAATTAAAATACAAATTAATAAAATGTTTTATAATTTAGTTCAAGATTAATACTAATGTTCATGATTTCTTATAATGATATTTACCTCATTTTGTGGTAACAGTATCCTCTTTTTTTTGCCCGTATATCCATCTACTGCAGATGGGAGTTTCTCCAAAATTCTCTTTTTTGGTAAAGGCCTATCGCTAGTTACAATCTGAAATAGTAACTTCATGAGATTTTGAATGTCTTGTTGATTGCATTATTTTACCTTAGAAGAAACTGATGCAATATCTTGTACGACCAGATCTACATCTGGTTGAACCTCTGAATTTTCTTCTCGATTATCCGAATCCACACCGTTCTTTAGCTCCTCGAATTCGTCACGTTCAAATTGGTTCTACAATATAAATAAATATATTTGAAGGTATTCTTAAATATAATAAGAAACTAGTTGCTGACTAGGATAAATTACTTGTTTTACTTACATTACAGTGAATGTCACTGGTAACATTAGAATCGAATGGGTTAACATCCACTTCAAATTCTAACGGAATCATGTCGATCATCTCCTGCAGATCTTGATTTAGACTGGGAGGTTTCGGTCCGCCACCAGTTTTCTTACAGTCCTTTTGATAATTTGACAGGGCCTTTTCGATTCTCCTTTCAAACACCGCCACTGCTGCTTTAATTCGGTAAGAGTTCTCTCTCTGTCGTTTAGCTCGTTAAACCTTTGCATAATACAAAAATGTACAATCGTGATAATAATAAAAAGTAATTAATACAATTTCATGCTTACGCTTTAAGAATCCTCTTCCAGGCATTTACTTTGGTTTTATTCGTATTTGTGTCGGTGTTTTTATTTTCAATTGAAACAACTTCATTCTTCATCAAGTCCTTCAGTATATTCTTAAATAATATTATGTATGCATGATTAAATTATTAAATTTGTAATTAAAGTACATACCCTTTCAATGGGCTCCCAATTTGCAGCTCTTGTTCTTTTCGATGAAGATGCCATTGCAAATAATTAAATACTTTTTTTTTACTCGATTACAATAAATGGGAAAGTAAAAAGCTGATTTTCACTTAAATGCACAAACAACGACTTGTACAAAAACGATATACTTTTATCGATAAAGTGAGGTTAGAATACACTATCCACAGACACTATCCAAAGAAACACTATCAGTTACACTACCTATGCTGAAAACGTTCCAACATTTTGTGTTAAATGAACTATTTTAGTCAACGTTTTTAAGTTGTATCATACAGTTTTATATAAGGGGCGTATAACAAATGTATAGTTATACAAAGCTTATGCACTGTTTATTAGTAAGAAATTTATACAACTCTTATAAGGGCGTTATTCACTGTATAACTATACACTTGTTAAACAGGTGTATAAGGATTTTTATTAGTAAGACTGATAGTGAAAAATAAAATAACTTATACGTCACCGTGTATGTGCATAACATGTTGAGTTGTCATAAGAGTAATTTAGTTTAATACATCTTTGGGTACCATTCAGTAACCCATTGAGGCTAATTATAGAATTAATTAATATTACACTTTCTTCAATAAATTTTTATTGTTTAGACCGGTTTCGACTTGAAGTCATCATCATCATCATATTCTGGAATAAAAGTTTTACTACATCACCCGGTGATATGTTTTATAAATACCTATGTACCCAAATGTTAGGGAATCATGCAATAGCTTGACAATTTGGGTGCAATTTTCTTTGCGAACGACTTTTTTCCAATGATCTTCACCATTAGTCAAGTCTATGCTAAGTTTGAATAATTTTAAACCAAAAACACGTGATAGAGGAAACTTATGAAGAGTAGTTTCTACTCTTTCGGACAATATTATAAACCACTTTTCGCGAGGTTCGTCGTTAATTATAGAAACATCGACCGCGTCAACAATAGAAACCAAACCAGACATGGCATCAGGAACAACATAAAGCTTACTGACCCGATGGATGATTTCCAAGTCAATTTGCTGCAATCTTACTACTCATATTTTCGACCAATTAGGTCTTTGATATTGTTAAGCCATTTTAAACTGTAATGATCGCCGATGACCGTAAACTTATTTCCCTCAAGATAGCGGTCATATTATTTCTATCTCGTGAATGACGGTCAAACATTCTTTTTCGGTCACGCTGTATTTACGTTCGCAGCCAGATTGCGATCTACTAATGTAACAGATTACATTCTCGCCTTCTGGATGTTGTTCCGACAACACTGCACCCGTTTACACGACAAAAGATGGGTTTTAATAGGGACAAAACAAAGGGGTGGATATCAGATGTGCTTTTAAGTGCTAACTCGTTTCATCTCATATTAACTTACAACTTTAGTTAATAAATTTCCTTATTACAGCCCTGTTCCGCAGAATAAAATTTAATGTTTAAGTTTTCAACGAGGCGCCCACCAACAATAGGCTTGTTTGGCCAGTTGCGACCTTTGTGGAATTTATTATATCTTTTCCTTCCTTGAACTTTTCCTCAAAAATCCTAATTTTAATACACTTTGCTTTTGTACCTAGCTTTTTCATACTTCTAGCGGGGCAAATGTAAAAACCCAATTTTTCGACAGAAAGAAGTATGGCCACATGTCTGCCTACCAAAGGCCAAAGAGCATATAAGCGGTGTTTTGGAAAAATTAAGACAGTCTTGTTTATGCCGCTGTGTTAATCTTATCTTACCTTTACGAAGAATTTTATCGCAGTATTGTTCGATTAATGTAAGGAACTTGGTACCTAGTAAAAAGAGTATCTGCCGCAGTACCTGGGTGCTTATCATCAGGACAACCTGCAACAAAGTGCCAAGTGCCTGGACCGTTAACTTTTAATTAGCGGTAAGCAGTAAATTTTTTGATTGGAAATTGAACTTTTACCATTAAGCATGTCTGTGAAATTGGCCCCCTTTTTTTAAATTAGAAAAAAATTGATTGTATTATGTTGTTTTCAATTTGTTTTGGGTGTTTAGGTAAAAATTTCAGAACCAACCTTAATAATAACCGCCGAAATCGCGAAAAGCAGTTTTATACGCCAGCCTCATTTTTTCAAAAATTTTAAATTTTTTTTTGTATTGTGTTGTTTCCATATTTTGTTTTGGGTGTTTTATTAAAAATTTCAGTTCTAAACTTAATAGTTTTTTTTATTTACCCAGAATATTTGCAATCTGTTTAACAAACATTTAGTAAATCTTATGTCCTTAATATTAGAAATGTCAGATTTAGGTATACGCCCAGTGGCTTATACCTTTACAACCTTAATTCCTTGAATTATTTATGTACAGAGTGATTTGATAATCTTTATACTGCTATGTGCATTACATTGTGAATCTGTCTGTTAAGTCTGTTGGGTTGAATCTTTTCAGTCTTCGTGCGTTTGATTGATGTTTCATTAGGTTAGTTGCAAGTTGGTTTGGATGTGTACCAATCCTGTCTCTGTACTTGGTATTAAATGTATTTATTTCCTCTTTTACTAATGGGATGTCAAGATCTTTTCTGATAACTTCATTTGGGACAAATCATGGAGAGCTCACCTTGTTTCTGAGTGCTTTTACCTGAAATCTCTCCAGAATTTCAATATTTCAATTTGTTACGGAACCCCACAGCTGTATGCCGTAGGTCCAGACAGGTTTGATTATTGTTTTATAAATCAGCAGTTTATTTTCTAGGAGACGGTCTTGGCCTAGTAGTTAGAGCGATCAACTACTGAAGCAAAGGCACCCGGTTCGATCCCGGAGGAGTCTAGTAAGGAAAATTCCCTGAGTTGATGACTGCCAACATCAACAATAATAAAGGGTTACAGGCAAATTTCCCAACCCGGACTAAGCAGCCGTGGGGTCTTAATGCTAAAAACCTTTCTTTTAGAGAAAGAAGCTGATGCTCAGGAGTGGGCGGAAAGGGCTGACAAAGAAGAACAAGTGAAGTTTATTTTCTAATGAGTGTTTCGACCTCTACCTGTCATCCAATACATTTTCTGTTGTTTCATATTAAGTTGCTTCCTTTTTGTCCAAATGTGAGTTTTCCACGTAAGTCTGCAATCCAGGTGCATACCTAAATACTTCACAGTCTCTGTTTGTGGAACCTGCCTGTCATTTAGGGTAACTGGAGGACATGTTCCATTTCGTAATGTAAATGTTACATGTGCAGAATTTGACACTGACATCAGATCCAAAATATGAAACAACAAAAATCATCAGACCTGTTCGGTAACTGTCAGAACTAAAATTGCAGAAAAACGTAAATTGCGAAAAACCTGGCAAATAATAGGATCCCCACATGACAAAGCGAAATTTAACAAACCAGTAAAAGAACTAAAAAATTTATTAAATGATAAAAACCCAGCTTGTCACGGTTGAAAATAGAATTTTTATTTATTTAAATTTTAAAGTGCGGCTCTGTCCTGTTGATAGGTACTATCGCGAGACCAGAAAACACTTGATATTAACAACAATTTTTAAAAGTATTTTTCGAAAGTTAATGATTGTTAGTTGGGAAAATTGTTAGATGTGCCGTTTGCACTGAAATTTTGGTATATATTTTTTACCGCTCCGATTTGGGATTATTTTGTGCAACGAGCTGTATCGAATACTTTTTTATCCGTCGTTTGTTTGCGAGGTGAAATTAGTGTCTCTTTATGAGGATAAGATCATCTATATTTTTGCGACTCAACATTGACCGAATACTTGTCTTTATTTGAATTATACCCTCGATTACACCATCTACGAGGGTCCTTCCCTTGGTTAACATCAACCAAGTTTCATTAATTAATTGAGCTGTTCGATTTTCTGGAGGTGCGAACTGCTATCTTTTGCCCTGGAGTACCATTGTGAAGTACGAACCAGTTTTTTTTTTTGAGAATTTTGAGGAATTGGTGCCGTTCATTGATACCGAGCTTGATATCGAGCTCTCCCATCACCCTACCTTATTTAGAAACATCAGTTGGAAGAAAATTATCCTTCACATACGGACAACCAACATCGAAGTCTGTAATTAAGATAAGTGTTTTGTGCTGTCTTTATATTAATTGTTATAAGTTGCGTGGATATTGCACTAAAATTTAGATTACGAGTTGATTTATTGTTATTCAATTGTTTATGCTTTGTGCATAAAGATATATAATTTTTTTTTACCATTACATTGTAACCCTAAATATAGCTATACGTGGGGAAATCTTGCTTTTGCAAGAAACACTAACGCGATTATACATATCTTATATTTTTTTTGCTCGAATCAAACTTTGGTGCCGTTGTAATTTTTACAATAAATTCATTTGTTTACAGTTCAAGCTTATCTCTTGCAACACTCGCAATTTTTTATTTTATATCAGGTGACTTCTTTTCTAAAAGCTACTCTTCGTGATTTGGGTAGTAGAGTATTTTTGGGGAGTAATATTTTATAATCACGTGGCGCCTAGGGCAAATTGAGTTACTTTCCTTAGTTTTTTGCTTGAAAAGAAGTCGCCAATTAAGTTTTTTCTTGCTCCAATTGAGCTAGCCATAGGAGCATATGCCAAAACCCTGAGATTTGGGAAAATACCATCAATCCTTTGATACCACCTTTACCGTGGCAAGCTATACAGGAATATCTGGAAAGTCTAACTGCAATAGAAGCCACCGAGTATTCGTTATGGAAGGCAACACTAAGAATGAAACGGCCACAAACTCACATTCCTCCAATCAGAATAGAACATGGTAAATGGGCCAGAACAAATAAAGAAAGGGCAAATATCTTTGCGGAGCATCTTGAAAAAGTGTTTACACCTTTTCCATCCGAAATAGGTAACGACAAGGAAAGCAAAATTATTCAATTTCTAGAAGCACCACATCAAATGAACCTTCCAATGAAAAATTTAAAACAAAAGAAGTAATGAGGGTAATACTGAAAGAACTTAATCCCAAGAAAGCACCGGGCTATGACTTGATAACCGGTAAAACTTTGCAAGAACTATCTACGAAAGCAGTCAAACTAATTACAATACTGTTTAATGCTATACTAAGACTTAGCTACTTTCCACTTCAATGGAAAGCGGTTATAGTACTCATGATACCAAAGCCAGGAAAAGATCCGGAGGAAGTGTCGTCCTATAGACCAATAAGCCTGCTCCACGTAATATCAAAGGTCTTTGAAAAACTAACAGTGAAAAGGCTGTAGGAAAATATACAAAAAAAATAATACCTGAACATCAATTTGGTTTCAGAGAGAAACATTCAACTATAGAGTAGATTCACAGAATAGCAAAAAAAATCAGCCAATGCTTTGATGAAAATCAATATTGTTCGGCAGTACTTATGGATATTTCGCAGGCTTTCGATAAGGTTTGTTGTCTAAAATAAAAAGATGCTTCCATACAATATGTACCAACTCATCAAATCTTATATTAGCAACAGACACTTATTCGTCAAATATCAAGAAACTTAATAGTAACCGCGGAAATCATGAAACAAACTTTGCGCCATCCCCCTTTTCAAAAATTTGGAATGTTTTTCTTGTATTTTGTTGTTTTCAATTTTTGTTTTGGGAGTTTTGTTAAAAATTTTAGTTCTAAACTTAATAATAACCGCGAAAATTACAATCTGCCAATTTTGGGCAAATGTGGTGGTTGAATACAACATAAAAAAATTTAAAATTTTTGAAAAGAGGGACTGGCGCGAAATTGTCTTTCGTGATTTCCGCGGTTATTATTAAGTTTAGAACTGAAATTTTTAACAAAACATCCAAAACAATTTGAAAACAACATAATACAATCAATTTGTTTTATTTTAAAAAAGGGGGAGGTTAACTTCACGGACATCCATTAAACGGGTCTCCCGTTATTATCTTTGTTTGTTTATTTATTTTTTTGTTACATTTTAGTTAGGGTTTTTATTTTGTAATTATAGTTTTAAATATATTCCATTTTAATTTTATTGTCATATTAATTACCCAATTGTAATCAATCTAGCAAATAGCGCATGGACCATGCCCGTAGATTTCTTTAAACTTGAAAATAAAACACTAAAAAAACATGCCAAAACAGCTCTTGTTGATCTAAAGCAACTTAACCTGGCTGTTCTTGCGAACAAAGAAAAAAAAAAATTTAGACGAATTAAAAAGGTATATCTTTTGTCAAAATCATTCTATAGAAACATCGGTCAATGATAATAGCGAAGAAGATCGAGATTGCTTAACATTTCAAATCACCTTAACGAATGAAGAATGGAAAACTATTTCTCCGTCCATCAATATCTACAAACGCTCAGATCGACACAGCAGAACCAGAAATTATGAAACTTTGAAATCCAACTGCTGAACATCGGTCATACATAGTCATTTCTTTAATCAGATGAAATTATCATGTTGCATGTCATACAAAAGGAATCGAATCCATCCCAATGGAAATTTTTACCTTAAAATAAAGGGCAAATGTACAGCATGCCATAGCGTTTTCGATAGTACGTTAGATGTTCCTAAACCAGAATCCAGCGTTGTAATGGATTGTTCATTGACTGGTGATTTTAAAAATTGTGATGGATAACGTAAAAGAAAAATCTTGAAAACTGAACGCAAAAATTTTGCAGCAAAATTAGTAAATGAAAAAATGGCTTCTTCTTATATTGTAAACGAAAGAGTGCAAAACGAGATGGCTCATGGTGATTCAGAATCTAGTGGTATACAAACCAAAAATGCACTCAGATGCATAAAATACGAACATTTAGAAAAGAATCAGATTAACAATCATCCAATTTTATCTCACGATGAAAGGTATGTCACCTTATAACTGATGATAACTGATAACTGATCAGTCTCTTGCTTTAATGATGGCTGCAGGGACGACATTTACTCAATACTCAAACCTATCAAAGTACATAAGCATCTGTTCAGACTTAATTAAAAAAATTAAATGTTGACGTACCTCTATGCATGATTATAAATGATTTTAAACGTGTAATGCATTTATTTAGTAGTTGGCCGGAAATAAAGTTACTACAAAACGTATAAAAAACTTTTATCAGATCACTTGGCTTACAAGATGTGGTCAGATGGACCAGAGATAGACGGCGGCGCTGGAAAAACCACATTGAGAGGATGGGAGAAGAAAGACTTGCCAGAGTTGTACAAACCCAGAGACCAGGAGACTACCCGGTAAACCACATAAGAGATGGTACGAGAGTTGGACGTCATCGTCACAGGATAACAACCCCTAAGGAAGTACGAGAGCAGTATGGAAAATACAGGACCTGGTCCTATAATACGAAGAAGAAGACTTGGCTTACTAATAGTACAGATTTTGAAGATATAAAGATCTTATTAATTTATATATTTTTCGTTACACAAAGAAGATGGAAATAATGCTTTCAATGAACGTACAATTTGTGTGAAAACCTATTTAAAAAACAGAATAACAACTTACAAATCTACGAAAATGGTATTAATAGATGATGACGACTCAAGTGATTTCAGCTCTGAAAATAATAGTGATCTAAACGAAATAGAAGATAGTGACACATGCTCTAAAATTGAAGATGCTCTGGATATTTATGAAGAAATTAAATCAATATATGATATTTGTAATCGTGAATCGAAATCAGCATGTAATAAAGGTGGTCGGGATAATATGCAATGTATCCCTGCAATTGCAAAAAGATTATTACGTTTTTGTAAACTATTTCCATGTTGGTCTACTGTAAAGGTCCCAATTTTAACAGAGACGAGGGCAACTTCGGAATGTTTATTCAACTATTTAAAGAACAGAATTTTTCATCATGGAACATTGCCAATACGAGTAGATGATTTCATAAAGACCATATAACAGCAATTACTGGTTCAATGATTATTTTGAAATCAAAATATAATACGCAACGTAATCTTTCGATTATGCAGATCAATGATTTAACATGTGCTGATGGACTACCTTCAAATCCAAAGGTTTCAGAAATATATCCTTGCATAGTAGGTAGTAGGCAATAGGGGCATGAAGAATGTTTGCACAGTGCTTGCAAAAGAAAAACATCAAACGAAGAAGACGAAATCGCGGACAAAAATGATGACCAAATAATTAAAACTGCAATAGAAAATTGGCGTGGTCTTGGTAAAAACAGAAAAGACAAAAAAAGGAAAAAACCCAATTATTTGGATAAAGATCCTACCGTTTTGAGCTGTAATATTGAAAGTAAGACAAAGTCTTCGGTAATAGGGTTACTACGAAATGAAACTCCTTAGATTTAAAACCTATTTGATTGGAGAAAATTATTATACATTGATCAATACGTGCGGATTTGATAGCATAATACATATTATATGCTGCTGTTATGCGGATAGTAGAAATTATGCCAAGTTTGTAGATGCAAATATTAAATTGAAATTATATGAGTTGATTGCAAACATTATGCGTGATGGAGTGAACGTGCAAACTTACAAGAAACGAGCAATCATTTTAAATAATATATTTTACAAACTGATAAGAAAAATTGCCAAATAATCATGTGGAACTAAATGCTGCATCCACGGCTTATTATTTACTTCAACAGTTATTTCGTGATAAGCCTATGTTAAAACATCAAAAATGTGCAAATGCAACACGAATATAGAAAAGAATATCCTACCTTTCTATCTAAAGAATATCCCACAATTGATTTTTAAACTAACGATATTACGTACCTCCAGAACGCATTAACTGTAAGGCAAACTACAATTAAATGCCAATTCCTTACATGTAGCATATAAAGTTTTATTTGAAATTGTTCAATAACTAACGTATTTGTAACTTTTATTATTATTAATAAACTTTATTTTATTACTTAAATACTTTTGCAATTTAATTCATTTGTTTACAAACCCAATAAAAAATTGTTTACAAAATTTAAAGTACAGCTTTTCACACGCAACTTGTTGAAGGTGTAACGAATCCCTAACAATTAATTGATATAAAATTTTCACAAAAATTTTGAATAGAAAAAAAAACTAAAAAAACATGTCCACAGCCCCCCCCCCCCTAAAAATTTCACGAATATCTCCGTACGTTGAAGATCAAACGACGGAAATGGAAGATCATTGAGACTCAAACAAAGCTCAATCGTTTGACACCAATTTTACCCAAAAATTCGACTTGGGAGGGGCCATCGTGTCCACACCCCCCTCCCCGCAAGTTTTCGCGATGATTTCCGCGAGCGTTGAAGCTCAAATGACGGGAATAGAAGCTTATTAAGGTTCATACGAAGCTCAAACGTTTAACACCAATGTCAAAAAAAAATTTCGATTGGGGCAACGACATGTACCTTCTATCCGGTTACAGATGCTTTAACAAGTATTTCGAGAGAATGGGAAAAGCAGCGACCAACAGCTGTTTTTACTGCGGTAAAATCGACACCGCAGAACATACCATCCTCCGTTGTAGGAAGTTCGTAGCTGAGAGATCCGAATTGGAGGCTACGTTCTCCAAACGTTTATCTCCCCAAAATTTGGTGGGGCTCTTACTGCTCTCTAGCAATAACTGGAAGGCTGTTGACTACTACCCACTACGTCAACAGCGTTCTTTCCTGGAAAGAACAGCACGAGCGGGAGCTGCAGCGGGGCGAAAGATCCTCGCTGTAGAATCAAGCTGCATTTGGGCAGCGCCCGATTGAGGGACTACACACGGGGCACGTATTAGTATATAAAATAGGTACTGGTGCCCTAAGCGTAGAAATAGGAAGGGGTTTTAGTGGATAAAATTCACATTACCACCCAGTTAGGGTGGTGTCTTCTGAAGATTTCCTCTTCTCTGTAACGAAGAAAAAGTTGTTCGACAAAAGCTTTCCATTCCCGATCGAACAACCTATGTTTACAAAACTTTAGTGTTGTTCCATTGTTGAGCAATAACAAGGTTTTGGATACGCATATGATGACTGACTATTGCTGATCCTTGGTGCGTCATTTTTTCATTCCACTCATAATAGAAGGTTTTTAAGGTGAAGCTTCTTGCAACCCAATAATTAATTGGATGGATGGATTTAAATTTTGTCTTAAATAAATGTCTTGGCTTTGAGTAAATATTGTTTTTTCTTTTGCAACACAGGTTATCTGTATCTCAAGATCTAGAGTTGATATAAAAATGTATTTACATTTTGAGAAAAGCGGCTCCAGCCGTAAAAATCCGTACACATAATTACATTTACATTTTCGGAAAATTAGTTAGAAACAGTAACAAGTTCTAAGGCAACAGATATAATATAAATTAGCCATATCTGTTCTCACAGTTCTTCCTCATAATCGATCGATAAATACCGAGAATGTAATTTCTCAACAATTTATACCTAAGAGGTACAGAGCGGCTTAATTGTGCGAAACATCTAAATAAAAGCGAGTCATCTAAAATTCGGTAAGTTCTTAGGGTTTTAATCGGGCGTTGGAATGCCAAGATGTTAATTTAGATTAAAACCTTCCAGGTGGAAAGGTGGGAAAGAGAGGTCCAGGCAGACGAAGAATATCTTGGCTTAAGAACTTGGTTCGGTAAATCAACAACAGGTCTATTTAGAGCAGCACCGGATAAGGTGAGATTAACCATGATGATCGCCAACATTTGGTAACGGATAGGCACCAAGAGAAGAAGAAAACCTTCCAGCCGTTAATCTTAGGGCGGCTGGCGAGAAAAGACTTGTCCCTTCTGCTAGCTCGTAGAAGCAGGAGACGCCAACGATAAAGCACTGAGCCGGTTCTTCTTTTCGATGGTTTAGAATTATACAAAGTGTGCTAAGCGATACGCTCCAAAGAGCAAGCCGTAAAGATGTGGTTTGGGCGTAACGCAATTTAAAATCACCCTGTAAACAACACGACAGTAAACACCCAAGAAACTGCGAAACGCATCTATTGAGAACGCATCTAAGCAAAAAAAGAACTAACCAGGTTTAATGCCGCAAGTATCAAGAAGGTTGATTTTAAAATTCCAGATTAAATATAATTGAGTTAAAAAAGGTTAGGCGCAATATTGATTTCCTTTTTCTAAAATACTCAATAAAATTACAACGTTAATAATTGTCAATGTAATACCGTGTATAGCTATACTGGGTGTAACAAAGTTACAGTTCTTAAATAAACTAATTTACAAGTACAGTAGCGATCTAAAGTAAGTTGGCAAACAGTTTTTACAAAAAATTATTAGAAAAGAAATCATTTAGTGGACTATCATATATTTTCTAAAAGTATGTAGATTAATACGTAGTTTAACGTATAAAACTTGCAGTTGGTATAAAACAAAGAAGTATATAAGCGAATTGAATTTTATGGAGGGTTCAAAAGAAAATTGGCATAACATCCAAACAATATCAAAACAATAATAAGCGTTCATAAAAGTTAATTTGATTGAAATATATCTTTCTTGATAATACATCGACATGCCCAGAAGGAAAGAGTATTCAGAAGATTTAAAAACACGGTTCTTAAATGGTTAAAAATGGAAATTCATTGAGAGCAGCAGAACGCGAATTTGACATTCCAAATCAAACAATAAGTCTCTGGTGTCACAAATATAATAAATATGGATCAGTAGAGACACGCCCAAGAACAGGGCGACCACGAAAACAACCAAAAGAGAAGATAAAATGATCGTTCGTGAAGCAATAAAAATCCTCGTGTAACGGCTACACAAATTGTTCAAAGTTTTAACGAAAATCGCGAAGAAAATATACATGTTTCGACAGTGAAACGTCGACTATATGCAGCTAAACTATTTGGCAGACGTCCTTGTAAGAAACCACTTATATCAAAAAAGAATCGGATAGCCCGTCTGAAGTTTGCAAAAAATCACTTACACTGGGAAAAAAGATTGGTCCAAAATTCTTTGGAGTGACGAAAGTAAGTATAATTTGTTTTCCTCGGATGGTATTAAGTATATTCGACGTCCAGAAGGTAAAAGATATGATATTAGATATCAAGTTCCTACTATAAAACATGGTGGAGGGAACGTCATGGTGTGGGGTTGCTTTTCTCGTGATGGCATTGGATCTCTACACAGAATTGATGGCATTATGGATCGGTTTATGTATGCCGACATACTGAGGGATCATATGCTACCACATGGCAAGAGAAAATGCCGCGCGGCTGGATATTTCAGCAGGATAATGACCCAAAACATGCTTCACAGCATGTTAAGCAGTACATGGACAAAGCTAAAATTCGGCTTTTAGAGTGGCCCAGTCAATCTCCAGATTTGAATCCCATAGAGCATTTGTGGGAAGAGCTCGAACGTCGAATAAGAAGTGAAAATTATAGTAATACCACTAAATTATGGGAAGCATTGCAGAGAGAATGGTCAAAAATACCATTAGAACGTTTAGAGAAGCTGGTTGACTCGATGCAATCACGATGTAAAGCTGTTATCGCTGCAAAAGGGTTTGCAACAAAGTACTAAATGTTTTTAATCCATAGTTGTTACTATATGTATTTCTTTATTTTTTTGTTTTAAGAGCGTTTTGTCATAACTTGATAAATAGAAATATTTCGAAATTTTCGTTTTTAAATTTTTTTCACGTTAATAAATTTTCTAGAAAATTATATTTATATTTTTTAATTTAAAGCCTTTTAAGGAATAAATATTTGAAAAATTAAAGCAAAATATTGAACTTTGAAAAAAAAACTGTTTGCCAACTTACTTTAGATCGCTACTGTACTTATTAGTTACCCAGTAATTAGTAAACCCAGGAAAGAGTGTAAAGTAAACCCAGGAAAGAGTGTAAAGTAAACCCAGGAAAGAGTGTAAAGTAAACCCAGGAAAGAGTGTAAGTAAACCCAGGAAAGAGTGTAAAGTAAACCCAGGAAAGAGTGTAACCTAACAGGGGTCAATTTAAATGCTTTGAACAGCTTTTTATCAATGTTGCTCCGGGTTCTAGCATCGACCAAGATGTCTTGGACTTTTCAACACAAACAAATATGACGCTGTTAATTCGGAACTGGTCCTACGCAGTGTTACTACGGAAGAGGTTGCACGCATAATATGTAAAATGAAATCTACAGCCACTGGGATTGACAACATCAATTCGATAACATTAAAACGTGTTCTTCCATACTGCCTAGCTAGTATAACAGATTTAATAAATTCGTGCTTGGAGAACTCTGTTGTGCCAAACACCTGGAAAAAATCTTCCATCATTCCTTTACCCAAAGTAAACAACGCCAGACAGTTTGACGATTTTCGGCCAATTAATATTCTGCCATCACTATCCAAGGTGTTGGAAAAAGTGATACATGAACAATTATTAGAGCATGTCAACACAAATAAAATACTTCCAAGTTATCAATCAGGGTTTCGTAAAAACCATAGTACAGCCACGGCATTGTCAAAGATAGCCAACGATATAAGCCGTAGCATAGACGAGTCAAAGATTACAGTTGCCGCACTTCTGGACTATAGCAAAGCGTTTGACATTATTAACCACAAGTTATTACTTGCCAAACTATCTTACTATGGTTGTAGTAACTCGGCTATAAAACTTTTGGATAATTACTTAAGTAATAGAACTCAAAAAATCAAATGGAACAGCTATTGCTCGGATGAACTTGCTATAAGCAAAGGTGTACCGCAGGGCAGCCTGCTCGGTCCTTTATTGTTCTCTATATTTACAGCGGATCTTCCAAGAATTCTTACAGAAGAATGCAAATACCATATGTACGCTGATGACACTCAGCTGTATATCTCGGGACATCCGACAAATATTAACGATGTTATTAACTCTTTAAATCATAATCTTAAGTCTGTTCAAAATGGTCGAACCAAAATGGTCTAGTTCTCAATCCTAACAAATCTCAGTGCATTTGCATCGGTAGCTCTCGTGGATACAAAGCTGCAATGGACAATAAAAGAGTGGATACGATACTGAATGGATGTGCAATAAATTTCTGTTCAAAAGTGAAGAATCTTGGCATGATTTGGGATAATTTAATGTTATTCACCGATCACGTTAACAAAATTATAAGTACGTGCTACTTCAAGTTAAAATCGCTCTATCGCTATAAAGATCTCCTTCCATCACAGGTTAAGTGGAACCTCGTGGTGGCACTTGTATTGTGTCATATTGATTACTGTATGAATGTTTACTACGGATTCCTCACAGAGCACTATAAATCCAAACTTCAAGTTTTGCAAAATGCGTGTCTTCGATTTGCGTACGACATAGGATACAGGGAGCATGTGACACCTATCTATAAGCGACTAGGAATATTTAAGATGGATGCTCGATTTGAACTACAGTTAGCAATGCAGCTGTTCTCAATATACAAATTCAAACAACCGAGATACCTAATGATTTACTCACAAAAGGAGCGACTGCCACACCAGGGAATTAAGACACAATCAAAGTGCATCCGTCCCGTTGCATAAAACAACGAAATTTGAAAGATCCTTCCAGTATATGGCAAGTATTATCTTCAATAGATACTTGGACTTATTTTTGAATACAAAACTAAAGCCACATTCAAGTCGAGGGTAAGTGAACGTGTAGCGGCCTGAACCGACATCTTGGGTATTTGATGAAAACAGCTCTGCTGATCATTTTACCTTTAAAAATTTATGTAAAAATTTTATTTTGTACAAAGATTTTGCATATTTTTAATAAATTTTATTATTATTATTATTATTATTATTGATCTTATGAGTATAGCAAAACGTTCAGAATAACGTCCCATAAAATACTTTGCGCAAAATGAAAGACGAAACGTTAATATGAACATCAACAAAAAATCTGAAACAAAGGCACAACAAAGAACTTAGCTCAATAAGGTGTCTTCTTTCTTGGTGGAAACGAGTGGTAGCCGTTGTTTTAATGGCAAGGATAGTTCTCAAAGATGGACTGGTGATTCAAGCAAGATGGTAAAGGTAAGTCAGAATAACTTCTTCCAAATTTTGTGAAACGGACGAATTCCCTTATAAAAGCTGTACAGAAAATATATCAAGAATTCAAAATGTCCAAAAATATAATTATCGGTTTTGGTTATAAGCTGTTGAATTCAGAAACTCACAAAAATACTGATCCAAAAGACGGTATCGTTACCATCATAAATGAACCAAGAGAACTGCCGACAAAAAAACTTAAAATTTCGGTTAAATAAGCGGTATTAGTAGTTATCCAACATACCTCGAAGGATGTTACTGGAGGGTTTCAACAATTTCAGCGATGATTCTAATTCTTCCAGGATATTAAAATTGGACGAATAAATCCTTCAAACGAAGTTCGGATAATTGCTTACAAAAGCCGGTACAGAAAATATATCCAAGACAATGACCAATACAAATCCCAAAGTACTTGGATTGAAAAACACTCGAAGTTCAATTAATAATTGTATCACTGCAACGTCCAAAAAACTAGATTTTTGTGCAAAAATTGCAATACGTACAACTTTTAAAATTCGAAATCAACAGTTGAAACTTTCTAATCTACAACTTGGCGATAAGTAATATTCAGAAAATGAATATAAAATTCAAATTTGGTTGACAATGAGAGTTTTACAGAATTACTCTAAAGGAATCTTTAAAGAAATAAAAATATATCCGTTAGCAAAAATGATCGAAACAAATTTTGAGAAAAACTATTGACTTTCAAATTAAATTTGGTTTCTCCAAAAATTGTATGTTGCAAATGGTGACAATCTCGAGCGTTTGAGATGATACAGGGTTTGCTGAAGGCAATCTATAGGGGGCTTGACAAAATTGCTGGCCCAAAGCCTCTACGTAGCATTATCTTTAAATGATCTAAAATTTGCGTTCCGATGTAATTAGTATGTAATAATCAGATGGTTTAGTACCCAGTGCTGCACCTAAATTAGGGCTTCCATAAGCCAACCCAAGAACTTTAATAGTTTGTTTCAGGGAGGATAATGCTTGGTCTACCTCTCGAATATTTAGTACATATGAAAATATTCCTAATAAATGTGATAACGGTTAACTTGTTACCCACAACTGATATTGGTTTAGACAACATCGTATCAACCCTTTCCCAGAAATCTCCCAGTTAGTCAGAACAATGCATAAGCTATAATTTAATATCGAGGTCTAAATTAGGGCATTCAGCTCTAACGTTGATTCTTTTCCTCTAATCGTCAACTTCCATTTAAATTCTTCTGATAGATGAAATTGAACATGGTTTACAGAAATAACCATGGTTTATATGGGGTTTTGTAGACTGCACCGATGGTTGAAAGGTCACGTTATCCAGCATGTAGATTGCACCGGGTTCGGTTATGACCCAAAAATAATCTTTTAATTGTTAAGCCCATAAGTAGTTTTGAAGTCATTAAAAACCCCATTTGGCAATTGGGGTACTTAATTTAGGACTACCTATATGATTTTTGGGTAGAGTTCGAATTACCGGACTCGAAAATACACTTTTTCCTATAGAAATGGCTTTACCAAACGAAAGAACACAAAAAAACAAGCTCTTTAAGGTGAGGATCAATCTTGTCGGAGTTGTAATAAGGCCACAATTTACGCAATAATTTTATGCATTTTGATGACCGTCCGTGCAGATTTACCCTAGCGGATCTACCTTGGGGCGGGGCCAACTAGAGCAGTGTTAGTAGGAGGCAGTCGCTCCCAGAGATCTGCCGCGTCAACTTTCAAACTTTTCGAGTTGGAGCCGCTTAAGGGATGTTTTTAATGAGTTTAGCACGTGTCAAAACCGCTCAGAGCGCCGTCAGCGCCCGGGACGGGCGCGGGCGTGGGCGGAGAGTAGGTTTTGACAGTGCAACCACCTCAGAAACGAATTCACACAAAAAGTGATTTTTGTACAGGGGTTTCATATTTTTAAGCTGTACATTGTACTCCGATTAGTACTCTATAATCCAGGCTTACCACCATCGGTGCAATCTGCATAATATGACCATCGGTCACACCCCAAAAAAAAGGATTTATTTCTGACCATCGGTGCAGTCTTCATACGTCCGTTTATATGGCTATAGACCATGGTAATAGACCAACGCTGTTACCAAAACAAAGAATGAAATGAAAATTTTTAATAGCAATAGTGCTAGTGCACTGCCAAACCAAAATACAGCCTTGTGCAAAAGTATTAGGCACCCTACAGTTTTCAAATTATTTTAAAAAGGGGTTGTTTTAAGGGAAATCAAACTCGATATTTTTTATAAAAAGCATTAATTATTAATAATATTAATATTTGGTGGGTCCCCCCTTTTTTTGGTTTTAATTTACTTTTTTTAAACTTGGCTTTTAAAGCAGCAACCCTTTTAGGCATACTCGCTACCAGTTTCTCACAATCCTTGTCACTTATTTTGTCCCAATTTTTTTTTATACGAAGTTATAAGTTGTTTTTTTGTAGTAATTAGTTGTTGGCGTACTCTTTGCTTTAATATAACCCACAAATGTTCGATGGAATTGAGATCTGGAGACTGCGCTGGCCAGTCTAGCAGTTTTATCCCAACATCGCTCATCCACTTTATGCTATGTTTTGATTTATGACAAAGCGCGTTGTTTTGCGTAAATTTAACCTCCCTCATATTGGTATTACCAAAAACTTGGTTAAATGATGGCTCAATGGTAGTTTCTAGGACTTCGATGTACTCTTTACTGTCCATACGACCCTCACAGAGAGACATTTTCCCTACGCCACTGGCTGCCATCATCCCCAGATCATCACACTACCTCCTCCATGTATTACTGTAGACACCACACAGTCAGGGTTGTACGCTTCACCTACCCTTCGTCTTACAAACGTTGCTCCGGGAGTTAGAAACACCTATAAAATATCGTTACGTATTAATCGATACTATAAGTGTTAAAACGGCAACTTCTTAATAAATTAATTTTTTTTACAAAAGTAGAAACATAATAAACGTACCTCATAGTTGGATTCGTCAGACCACATTATATTTGACCAATTCTCAATGGTAAAATATTTATGTTTTTCAGCCCATTCTAACCGCGCTATCTTATGTTTTTCTGAGAGCCATGGATTTTTTCTGGCTTTGCATCCTCTCAGTCCAGCATTAGTTCACCTTCTTCTCACCGTACTTGGATGTACAACTTTTCCTTTTTGCTTCGATAAGTCAGCAGCGAGCTGGGTAGATGCTTTTTTGCGGTTTTTTATAGAGGCACGAATGAATTGTCCATCTTTACGAGAACTTGTCACTCTTTTTTGCCCGTTTTATACTTGTTTTGATGAGATCCGGTTTGCATAAAGCGTTTAAGGGTGGTTTACACCCCACAACGCGAATATTTTACTCGTCTTGCAATTACAACTTGTGATTTACCATTTTTGTGTAAAATCTGTATGAGTTTCCGTTTTTCCAAACTAAGTTCACTTTTTTTTGGCATAATTAATTTGCAAACACTATAACAACACTTAATTTAAAAAAAATTTACAAGTTTATTACGTGTAGTTCAAATTCAAGCAGTTATAACAGAATGAGAATTATTTTTAAAACTTTAAATTTTACACAAATAGGTCCTTAATGTTTTATTGTCCTTAAAACAGGTACCGTCTCCTTAAATTTTTAAGAAAACTTCAAAGTAAAATAATACCACAGAACACAAAGGATTGTAAGATATGGTTTATGAAATTACCTGGAAAAAGGAGGGTGCCTAATACTTTTGCACAAGGCTGTATATGCACAAATGACGCAGGGGTAAGTCCTAAGCAATGGGTTTTTACTGAAAGCGTTTAAAATTGAATGATTATTTAACAAATAGCAAAGGAACTTCAAAATTACAAATTCTTTTGCTTCCGTAGCCGTCGGAGTAGTAACTAGTAATTCTAGTTTATCTGTGTAAATATATCACCGTACAAAAATGAAAATTATAGCAGCGCAAACAAAAACTTGGGTAGAATTACAACTTCAAAGATTAACTTACTCTTAGTAGACAGTGATCGTAAACGTCCTTCGATAGAAAAGGATGGCTCCAATAGCGTAATTCAAATTATCTGTGGGAGTCGACTTACATGGACATGATAAGAATCTACAAATATAATCAAAGAAATCGGAAAATTAACGGTTACATGTCTGCCGCTTTCTGTTAAATCAACCTGTTGTTCTTAAATACCTCAAAGATGATCTTTTGGAAAACTTGACGACTCTAAATTATAATTGGAAATCTTAATAACGAGGCAGGTCCAACGGTTGCAAAATAAATCAAACTAGGGCCTCCGCACAAAAGAAAAAATTTCCAAAAAGATCAGATAACATCCAGTTTCGACAAATTTCAAAACATTTGCTGATTCTACCAGCTTATTCTACCACAATATTCGGAGGTCTTATACGAATTTCTAAAAAATGAATTCACAATTCTCGCGATTCGTTATTACTCCGTGTATATAAAAACTTTCTATTTTTACCAACCTAAATTTCAAAAATTCACCGAATAACAAGGATTGCACGCACTTAAAGCTTTAAAACTTACCCAGCATCACCCAAGAGAAACGTATTCATCTTATCACAAATATCCTTTGTCATTGGGAATACACCTATCCCCCGATTTACACGGTACTTGTTTTACACGTTTTCGCTTTTACACGGTTTTCCAAATAAGTTTTGTTTTGTTTTTATCGCACTCTACTAAATGCTACTGTGTTTGAACACGTGCGCTGTGTACACATCTCACGGGGAATCCCGAGCTTATGTGCTGACTTGCTGCACATGCACACTGTGTCTGTATTTCTTCGCATAAAATTAAAGTTTTATCTACGGAAAATTGTATTTGAGTGAAAGTTTCACAGTTTCAGAAAGATTTAATTTTCCATATTCGTAAAATTACAAGTGAGTGCATAATTTAGATTATTATAAATTAAAAAAAAATTATAGGCTTATGCATTTTCTGCAAGCTTTTCGATTTACACGGTTTTGACTTGAAAATTTTTAATTTTCGATTTACACGTTTTTCTTAAGAACGTATCTACCGTGTAAATCGGGGGATAGGTGTACTTCTAACTCCGGTATATTCCTGATTCGACGGAATCAGGATTAGATAAGCAAAGAATATAAAACTAAAGAACGCACAAAAATCGTATTAAACAAATGAGAAATACCTGTAATCGGTCTTCGTTAACATAGGAGGACAACGTCTTTACGTTCATTCCGAAGCACGAAGATGGCATTTCAAAGTGAGCTCTACCCCGATTTGAACCGGGGCGCCTTACATTAGCAATTCATCGTGCTAACACCCAGGCCAATAACCGTTTCTCATTATAAGATTATAATTAAAAAAAATTTATTTATAACAATAAAATTTTACACAAAATGATTACATTAGAACCAATGCAGCGTTTTTTAAGTCAGTTACGCATATTTGTACAAGTACCTCGAAAATCTGAATGAATATACACATTCAAAAATCCACTGTTTGACAACCTCCAATTTTTTAAACATTCATCAATGTGAATTTGCTTTATGTGTCCTTCTTTGCTTGAAACAATCGCCAACATTTTTCACGGATACCATGACTTAACATTAAAGTGTGCAATTGTTTATATTTCTCTAAAGATAAATACATCGGACTAGCTCTTAATAAATTGCTATCACCTTCTCCATAACCATCTACATAGGGTCCCGCAATTCTATAAGAATATTTACTTGCCAATAACGGCTGCAAGATAATTTCGCTGGTGTGAACTTCCAAGTATAGGGAACTTCCACAAGTTTGTGAGTGTTTATTTATAGGATGAACATCTATTTCAAAGTCACCATAATCGTTGCAACAGAAGCCCGTGCATATCATCTCACCGCATATTAAACAGATGCAAGGTTCCACTGGTGCTTTGTTGTAACTTTTGGAGCATTTAAATACAGCAACCTTCTTAATTATTTCAACATATTTGTGAGGAAGCTCTATAAGCTGGTTAATGTGATGGGGATTACTTTTCCCAAATGCTTGACCACCATTTCGTAAATAATGTTTAACGTCAGGATGTTTGAACCAAGTTTGGGCAGAAGGATAAACGTGTTTATTATGAAAGAGTTCTTCTCGGGTCTGTGGAAATCCCAAATATGAACACATGTTTGAAAATGTATCACCTCCCAATTCCGTCAGTTCCAACGGTGATGGACCGTCATTTAAAAAACTATAAAAAAGAACACAACAACGCAAAAATGGAATGCAAGCTTTTTGAATGTAACTCCAGATAAAGTTTTCGCTCAAATGGTCCAAATTTTTACCGGACAACTTCAAGAATGATTTAAAAGGAGTTCCATCTTCGATTCTAACGTCGTCAACCATATCGTCAAAATTTGTTATTAGTAAAATTTGTGCGATTTGTGATACGAACACCAAACGGAAAATACTGTAATTATCTCCACGAATTACAGCCAGTTTAAAAAAAAGAACGGCAACGAATAAATTGAATATATCGGAACGCAAATGGGAGTCCGATCGGTTAGTTACTTTGCTTTTAAGATTTTTAATAACAAATAAAGCACGTAACTTACTGATATTGGAACAATAGAAAGCATCTGTTGGATAAAAGCGGCTTACAATGGCAGCAATTTTAATAAAGCTTCGTAAGCATTCTTGGTGGCCATTAGGTAACTGACTTAAAATGGGCTTATTGGATTCTCGCAGTAACATTTCAATGACATGTATGGTATATGAAAGAGATTTCCAAACTTGTAAGCCACTCTTACGCGTAGTATTTTGGAATGTGTTCGTGAACTGCTGGATTGCTTGTGTAAAATCGTGACTTAATGGAAACCGATGCTTTTTAAACGAAGGCAGTGAAGGTAACAGTGGGATCATTACGTTGCTAAGAGTTTCACATAAAGGGCATAAAAATTCTTTTTTGTTTACATCAAATCCGCATGAGGCAATTGTTTCCATAACGTTTTTGTCCCAAATTTTCACCAGATACGGTTGCAAACATTTGACGTGCATTATGTGGCCACATGAGCTTGTATAATGTCTGGACCTAAGTTGGAAGACAATATGGGACATTCGGAAGGGGCAGCGATGTTTTCTCTACTAACACACAACACATTCGAATATTGTACAAATCCAGGCATTACCAACACGTCATTATTAAGTTCCAGCGTTTGAGTTTCTTGGCATAAAATGCAAGTTTTTTCCAGTTTTGTTTAGTATCCGAATCTAAACTTTGGTTAACAGTTTTTTTATCATCTTGCAAACCATTCTTTTGCATAAATTGGTTTTGCATTTTGGCCATGGTTTGCATAATTTCTGCTCGTTTTGCAGCGATCATCTGAGATTTATTTAGTTTCTCGGACTCCTCGGCTGCACTTGCCGGAAGCGACATTTCAGTATTTGTATTTGACACTTCGTTGTATTTTCCCATCGTCCATTGCAATAATGCTTTAGGTAAATTGTCTTGGTTGCTTTTTAATAGCTTTTCTAAATTATCAAACAGTTTCCATTGTGCAGCTTTTTTGGTAAAGCAGAGCTTGGGGTAATGGCCGGATTGTTCTTCTAATACCGCATAACCTATCAAATATAAAATGTTTTGTAATTGCGTTTCAGATGAACATTTAGACTCTAAATCTAAGAATCGCTCCAAAACTGTTCGCATAATGTGCAACATTACATCGCATTAAAAAATGTTAACCATGGGATGGAAAAATCGTTTTAATTTGGGTAATTTGAAGGTGGAAAGCAGTCGGGTTCCCCATAAGCTTTACGCCTTTGTCGTTGAAACTCATTTGCATCGGACATTTGTTTCAGATTATAGTGGTAATATACTGGGTTAAATCTATCGAAAAATTCTTTTTTGAGTTCGAACATAGGAGCTTTATCAGCGTAAGACGATTTAGAAATGGCAACTTCTTCAATTACGTTATTAATAGTAACGGTTTGATGATTAGAGATGAGTAAAAAAAGTTATTGATATCAGCACGGGAACATGGTTTGATGCACAGGCAATGAATAATTTCTTGTTTCAGAAAATCTCTCCTGGTAACGTAACTTACTTCTGGAACGTGGCGTTCAATCAAAATTATGATTAACAATCTCAGAAATTGTTCGGAAATGTGGATTACTTGTCTTACTTCGTCATTATTCTTGGTTTTAAGGTTTTCTTCAAAATTCGGATTCGCCCAATCGATTAAACCGCATTTTTCCAAAACCTCCATTAAAAATTTGTTGGGGTCTGTTGCGGAACCAACAATCTGCAATAATTGAATATCAACATTCAAAATTTCGGTACGAAAGTTTTGGAAATAAATGTCACTCTTTGTGCTGTTGACAAACCATTTAATGTCCACATTCCTGCAAAATACTGAAACATCATAGCATGGATTTTAAGACGGAATCGAATATCATTGACAACGTTGTGGTTTTAAGGAAGCAGGTAGCGTTCAGTTTTTCCTATTTGCATAACTATCAGTTTTATCAAAATCTAAATAACGATAGATGAATGGAAACCAGATGAATTTTGGAATTGTAGGGTAAGCATTTGGTGGTATGATTCAATAACCGCACAGTTTTCTCTGATCTGTTCGAATACACTTGTCGATCTATCATTTTCAGGGTTTCTTCGCAGGCCACCTTAATTACTTCGGTATCACTCTCACACCATCGCAACATAGATTTCGCAGAAAAGGCTAAACATGTTAATATATAGTGGGATGGCCTCACATCTGATTCATATTCCACGTGCTGCTCAGTTTCTCGTGTCTCAGAATCTATGTCTTGGAAAGTATCCAACGCTTGCAGGAAACACATTAAACCGTTTAAAAAACCTTCACGTAATTGTTTGGTCCAAGTTTTTGGCACTGTTCTATTAAAGTGATTATGTAACTCGTATGATAATTATATCGCTGTAGTTCATCCACGTCGTATGCGAATGCTGTATAGTATTTCACAGCATCTTTCAAAAACGCTGTAAAATAACGCTTAAAGCATTCTTATTGGCGATAAGGTGTTGGGCAAGTTCTGGAATGCTAAACAGTGGCTTCCTGATTGCAAGCAACTCACTGCAGAAAATATCGTTATTGTAATCAATTATGTTTATAATTACATCGTATCTTTCTATAAGCATTATTGCTAAGCTTTTCTTTGTTTCAAATTCTTTTAACATACCAAATGTTACCAATTCCTAAAGGTAGTGGAAATGCTTTGCGGTAAGTCTAAAGAAAAATTAAAACATTTTCGGCAAGACAAGAATTTGAAGATGGAAAATACTTCAGCATGGATTTTGTAAATATATCTCTAAATTCTCTACCATACTGCAAGCATTTCTGCAAATAAATTAACAAGCTGAGAACAAATTCTTGATGTATGACGTGTGGTCGTGAAGAACCATCGCGTTTAGGTTTAAATTATTTTCATTCAGATTAGCTTTTACTGCTTCGCATTTTGATTTAGGTAATTTAATAATAATTCTTCCTTCTTCTAAGAACTTTTGCATGTAGTTGCTCACTTCTCTTTCGGTAATCTTCATTATTTTGCGCATTAGGTGTCGAAATTCTTCTGCAGAAATCTGCAAATCATTATGCAAAGCCAGACAATACTCATTTTCGTTGCCATCCTCATGTTGATCAATATCGTTATAACTGTTTATAAGACCATCAGCATAAATAACAATTGCTTCGATTATTTTACGTGCGCGACTTTGCACCTCTAGGGGCAAAAAATTTAGCTCCTCGTTATCATGAGATAAATCTGAATGCTTTGAACAGTACCATGTTTTTTCCCACGTTCCAGTTTCTCCGCAACAACAGTAACTATTAGGAGAATTGTGCATAGTGTAGTTATGTGTTCGGTGTTCGGAATTTTCGTAACATTCTACACATAGATCTCTACTTACGAACGGTTCTTCGCATTGGTTACACTTGAAATAATAAGTAGAATAGTTGAATGTGGAAGCCCTGCTGCAAGTTGTCGATTCTTCACGTTTGCAGATCTTATCTACAGAATCAGTAGAGTATCCATAAAAAAGAAATTTCTCTAGAAGGGAAATGAACACTTTATCAGAAAAGTTAGCAGTTTCTTCTAAATCACTGTCGATTTTTGGAATCCAAGATCTCCACACTTTATCAAAATCTGCAAAGCTTAACCAGCCCAGTTTCCACTTTTCAATCCATATTTTAACTTGTTTATCAGCGTTTAACGAATTTAGCGTTGGTGGATGCATATTATCAGTTTTCGTTTAGTTTCTTTTGTATAATAAATTTTAAGCCAGTTTATTTCATTTATATACTAAAAATAATAAGCTAATCAGCTTAAATATTATATTGTATTACCAATGTAAATTAAACTGAATTAAAATTATTTTAAAACTTTAAAACTATTATAACGTTTAAAACTAAAGGATGTTCATTAATACGGAAAGTTTAAATAAATATTTATGAAATTTTGTTAATGCCCGCGATAAAATATATAAAAGGTTAGATAGGTATGTTTACTTTATCGTATGAAAAAGAATTGTTTTGTGCAAGAAAAAATTGAGATTTTGATGGATTTACACTTTTCGTAGTCCCATGAGTGAAATAAGACCATTTCCAAAAAATCGGATGTAACCATGTCCATTACGTTAGCAGTTGATCGTGCTAACAACCAAGCCAGTGATCGTCTATAATTTTATTATACTGCAGTAAATTCATATTACCAACTGTAATATTTGCCCCAACACATTTGAAATTCGCGCCACAAATTTCGAATCTCAACCTAGATAACCCTGGCCTAACCTCGTGATCGTCAAGAAAACCCCACACGTTGTGTAAATCGTAACCCAACTTCTTTAAACAGACGGAAAACAAACAGTAGTTGAACCAAAACAAAACCAGTGGCGTCCTAAATAACTAAATCTGCTCACCCAGTGGCGTCGCTGCTGACCTAAACATATAAGCAAAACCACATAACATAAACGGAGATGGCTCGATGCTTGCGTAAACCTTCCAAAACCCAAATCGGATACTAAAATAACCCCATTTGAAATAAAACACAAGTCAGTTAGGTTTTGGATATTTTATTAAATATCTACCTCACGGAAAATCGAACGAACTCAGAGAGTTAGAGAAAACCTTAATCTTCATCTGTGAGATCGGTTATTTAGTAAATAAAATAGTGTCAATATCGACTTGGTTTAAGACTTGGTATGGCTTTGATTGCAAGCTACATATAAAAATAAATGTGAGAACAAATTGTCCTTAAATAATAATAACATTATGATTTCAGTTGTGAATTGTTACTATGCGTATGCAGTATTCGTTTGCTATATTTTAATTGCAACTGCTATGCTGTTATTGTTACTTTGTTACTGATTTTCATTAATCTTGGTTTTGTACAATGTGCTTAAGCAGATAATTAAAATTCCCTCCACCTAAGTGTTGGTGGGGACTTTCAGATAAGTAAAGTTGATAACAATTTGTAGATAATAGATATAGATAATAATAGTGACGGTGACCCCTAAACATAAATTAACATGTGCAAAACCCCAAACCTAAATAATACCTAATGATAGAAATAAAACCTAAATGACCTAAATAATACCATAAAGATTGCATCTAATTAATTCATCACCTCCAAGGATAATTAAACCAAAATCAACAAGAACCTAATTATGCAACTTTCACACACTATCACAGAAATTGTACCCCTGTTACTATTGTTTTATATTAAATAGGAGCATCGCTTGCAGTCAAAACCTATTAGAATTCACATCACTATGTGCAATTCTTAGTCGTAGGGACAATAGTACAATCAGACGAAATCACATTCATTTAGATAATTAAATTAATTAGATGTCAATCTCTTGGCAACCTCGGCCCTTTCGTGCAAAATCCCTTAATACGCCCCTGACCTTAAATTTACATTTGTCGACCCCACATAAAAAAACCTTAATTCATTGCATAACCACCCCAACTTTACAAATAAATCACACATATAAATAACCAAATCACAGAATTTATAATACCTCACCAAAAGATAAATTACCTATAGAAACAATAGACACCTGAGATCAAAGACCAAAACAAAGCATATTATCCAATAAATAAATATTCAGAAATTACAAACCCAATTTGAAATAAATTAAATTAATGTCAATTCACATTTTAAACAAATACATCAACCATCAAGCCATTTTAAAACATAAAACAAAACACGTACAAACCCATTTCAAACAACCCACGCTAAAACAAAACCAATATGGCTTCCTCCCACGAGGGATGAATTTAATAATCAATATTATTGACTTTTTGTTAATATTATATAAATCGTACTTACAAAATTTTTAACTCACGTAAGTTTAATTGCAATAATTAAATATTTTAAATTTTCTTACTTGCAAATTATTTGTAACTGAATAATTTTACATCACAATTATAGGACTACGGTAACTATGCGTGTATTACCTTCAACCACCCCGTAACAAGTGTCCGACCGTGTCCGACCCCGAGTGACCAACACGCCATTTTCCTATTACCGCCCCGAGATGGCGTAATTTCACGGGCTACATTTTTAAATTTAAACACCGCGAATATTTGAATATAAAATAATATTACACAACAAAAAATAAAAGATTATTTGTTAATCTTTTGGATGAAAAAGCAAGAAGAAAACATTAAGTTTGTAACAAACCGCTGGAGTGGCTTTTGATATATCGTGGTTACAGATTTTAATATGCCTATCAAGAATATTGTGTTTCAAGAAAGGTGTAGTCTTTAATAAAACATTAATTTGAAACTTATATAGAGTCAATTATGGACCCTATGGTCTTCAACCTAGGTTCATTTTAACTTGCATTGTTTTATGTTTTGTATTGTCTCATATCCTGATACTTATACACGTCATCCATTTTTTGGAAGAATAAATTGAAATTAGTAGTTCTTGTGTTTTTATTATTTGTGGTCTTTATAACCTGCATGGATTCAATGCTCTCGCATACCGATGGAGCTAAGCCAATGCAAAGGTAGGGTAAAACGTATTTTAAACTGGTTGCCTTCGACATAAACATCTTCATAATGCCTTTGATACATAAATAACTATTTTGGCCAAAAAATTTTAATTTTAAAATAAATTTTTGTTATTTACAGGACAAAGCAGCACAAATTTGTACAACTTTCATTTTTTATTTTTCAAAAATGGTACCGCTAACTTCAATCCTTAAAATTCGCAGTCTCCATAAAAGCTGAAATAAATAAAGTTGAAAGGAAAAACAAATTTGCGGCACAAAGCAGAAGAAATCGAGCACAATTATTATTTTTAATTGTTTTAAATGGCACAGATATCTTCACGCACATAATGAAAGATTTTGCAGATGGTTGTTTCTGTTGGTTTCTTAATTGAACTATCTACAATCCAATTAAAAGCTGTTCTTTGCACACTTGGAAAGTGTTTTCCCAATTCCATTTTTCTTTATGTAGTAAGTTCTAAAATGACCTGCGTCGATTAACCTGTCTACTTGCTAGATAGATTGAAATGTTAGTCAGCTAACATTAAATTCTTTAGAATTCTTTGGTCGTGGCAAGTTTTGATTGTGGGGGTCGGGCGGTACGTTTCGCTAGAGTTACAACTTCAGATTTGGTTAGCGTAAATTAAATACTTTAAATAGTCCGATACATTTTTGGATGCTGGTTAATTTGTATTTTGGTTTATTTTGGGTAGATTGTATTTTGGTTGTATTGGTTATCATGTATTTGGAGTCGCTTATTTTTTTCAATTGAGGGTGTTAGCCAGTGAGTTATAACGCCATGTGTGGCGTTATCGCTTTATTGGTCTACGGATCCAGATGGTGGAAGTTGATCGTTATTTTTTTACGGAAGAGAGGTGCTTTTGATCAGGATATTGGAATGTCCAGGAGGGTTTGCTGTGAGTCTTACCGTGCGATGGACGTGGCCATCGCCAGCGTATGGCGGAGTAATATATGGTTTCGTTGACATTGTCTGTTAAAGTGTGCTCCCAACATTTCCGTAGAATAGATAACTCAACTTCTTGATGGAAACTACCGTTCTTCGTTTGGTTACCTAAATTGTGCACTTGACCCGCTTCTGGAAGTTTTTATTTTGGATCGACCGACACCGGCTGTCACAGTTGCCACATTTTTGTTTGATAAATGTGCAAGGTTGCGTGTAATAACAAATTGCCTTGCGTTTATTGAATTTAATTAATAGGACCGATTACAGGTATTTCTCATTTGTTTAATAAGATTTTTGTGCATTGTTTAGTTTTAGATTCTATACTTATATGCAAAGCCGGTGTTCATTAACATTGAACCAGAAATATACCAAAATTAGATGGATTTCTAATGACAAACGATATTTTTGGCGAAATGAATACAATTTTCTTGTGCGGAGCTGGGTAAGTTTTAAAATTTTATGGGTTGTTATTTGGTTCTTCTTATTTAATAATTAAATCCTGTAGGCATTTGTAGTCATTTTTGGATCGACTGTTATTGTTTAGTCAACGGGTAGTTTTCCGTTACATCGCAGCGAGTTATAATTGTTTGTTTTTCCCCGTCAGGGAATTCAAATTGAGTGGCCACTTTTCCATCCTCAATGTAAAGCGACAATGATTGTTTAAATTTGTGAACATTAGGCCTTCAGCCTGGGTTTACTTTAACATGCCATGTTTTATGCTTGTATGTCTCATATTCTGAGAAATACACACGCCTTCCATTTATTTTGGGGAAAATAAACTTAGACTATTAGTTCTTTGTTTTATTTGTTTATTTGTATAGGTTACTGTTCTGTACCCACCAAACAATTTAAACTACAAAATTATTATTTACGATTTACTTACGGCTGGTACTCCGATGACTGGTGTTCTCGTGCTGGGACGGCCGTGACTCATTGATCCTCCACCTTCTTGGGTCCTCCGGCTCTATCCCATAGTACCAACCTTTGGATATCGAATATCCACCAATAACCGTTCCGTACCTAGTCCGTTATACTTTATTATACTTTAAAATATATTGTCATGTTATCAACTTAAAAACTAAGATAAATAACCTTAATAAAGTAAATTGCATCTTCCGGTTAAAAACCGCAGCTTCGATAGATAAAGTGTAACCTCGGATGGAACTTTTTGTTGTAACGGGTTGTTAATATTTGGCATGTAGCATTTATAGAAGGTTCATGGCATACCATTAGAGCCATTTTAATTACAAAATTTCATTTCATAAGCTGGCCAGAGCAGTTAGCATTCTAAAAATTAAAATTTATCCTACGGGTACCACAGATCAAAGTTGGAATTGTTTTGCATATCCAATAGCAGCGTCCGCATTTCTTGGCACTATTGTAAGTGAATCCAAAATCCAAAAGATTCAAATAAGGCTAAAATGAGCAAAAGAAAATTTCATCCTTCGGAAAATCTAAAAAAGAGAGATTTAGATAACATAAAAAATTGTAATTAGATCATAAGGCATACCAAAAGATGAGGATTAATTTGTAGAACGATTTGCTATCCAAGTGAGGATGGTAGATGCAAATTGAATCTTCTACATTGAAAATGTGAAATTGTAACCTGCAAATATGTCAGATTTTTAGTTTTAGTAATAGATTTGTTAATAGGATAAGGATTTAAGTGAGATTAGTATTGTAAGATGAGGAATTAAAACTAAGTGTTACGCAAGTGGTTAGAATAGGCAAATTGTGTGAAAATAAACATGGGGTGCAAAGAAAGAATTCGTACTTTGACAGTCGATTGTAGAACGACCAGTGTAATTAGAATTTTTCTAACAATTTTGTGCGGGACGGTTTTGAAGACTTTAATTTTCGTGAAAGTTTCAAGAAGATCCGGTAGATAAGTTACCCAGCCAATTGGAATCGAGTTTTTTGGAAAACCCAGATGTAAAGTAGAATTCTCAATTTAATATGCTTCGCGATGCGAAAAATACGTTTAGTCGACCCATTTCACTTGCCGAGTGAACATGTGAAAATTTCGTTCCTGAAAAATTTAAAATATGAACGATAACCTAAAAAATAATTTTGTCGACATGCAACATATAACCATTAGTGACGTCATGGATATTTAACGTAACAAAAGTGATTTTCAAGAAAATACAACGAAGAAAAAGTTAATAAATAAAAATTTCGTATTTACCTGTGTAAATGTTACACGAAACCACGACGATCCTGCATTTTGGAACCACTGTCTGCGAAGAGGAATCAATGACCTGGGTAACAGCTGTTAACATCGGTTAGTGTTCCTTTGATTTAAACTCGTAACAAATGAACGATTTTGCAACACTTTTAGTTTAATTAGTTTTAAGAAATTTTAATTTTAAATAACCATTTGCTTGCTTAGTTTAATCAAACACGTTCGCACTATTACACATAAGGTTAGAAAATAAAGTTGTAACAAGAAAGAAGTTATGTTGGTGACATCTTTAGTCATTTTGTAAAAATTTTATTCAAGTTAATACAGATTTCAATACGAAAGGCCAAGTTTTGCGGCAGTTTATTTAAAAATTTATTCACAGTAACAGGAGCTAAGTTTCATTACAAGATTGCAGCTAGAGCCGTTAAAGTAAGTACGTCACAGGTAACGTTTTATCTATCATTAGCAACTTTACATGCAATTACAGGTTCATTTATCGTACAATTATTTGCAAATTATTTAATTATTAGTTACGTCGGAGCAATTCATTACAATATACACTGACATTTATAATAACTAACGACCTTTATGCTATATACAGGTCCGTATTTACATATACTGGGTGGTCAACTAAGGAATTTCGATTTACAAGCGCTCTAAAATTGTTTTGAATAGGAATAGAGAAGTGGAGTTGGTCTTAAACGAAGGAGGGCTCATGGAAATTCAGTCGCCATGGTTCGCTGGACGGGTGAGGAGCGTTCGTTCTGTGTGCGCGCTTATTACCAAAATCAAAATTCTTGCATTATTGTGCGTCGTCGTTTTCGTGCACATTATGCTTTGCACAATCTTAACCAATGTCCGAGTGCTCAACTCATTCGGAAATGGGTCAGAACATTCGAAGAAACTGGTTCGACATTGCCCCAGCGAGTGATAAACCGTCGACGGTCTGTGAGAAACGATCGGCAGAACACGCAACCGGGCCTCTCGACACGGCGCCGCTCTAAATGTGAAGAGATCGTCATTGATAAACATTCTTCATAAAGATTTACACATGCACCCCTACAAGATCCAATTAGTGCAGGAATTAAAGCCAGGGGACCATCAACAACGCCTTGATTACGCCAATGAAATGGTGAACCGATTTCAAGCGTACGACAACATTTTTTTCTCTGATGAAGCCCATTTTCATCTGAACGGCTATGTAAACAAACAGAATTGCCGGTATTGGTCTTCAGAAAACCCCAAACAGAAACATGAAACTCAATTGCATAGTCTGAAGGTCACAGTTTGGTGTGCAATACACGCACAAGGCATTATTGGCCCGTACTTTTTCGAAGACGGACGCGGCCGAGCAGTAACAGTGGATTCTGATCGTTATGTGGACATGTTGAACAATTTTTTTGAACCAGCCCTTCAAGACTTTGATGGATACAATCGGGACACTTGGTTTCAGCAAGACGGGGCCACTTGTCACACTTCAAATCGGTCTTTACCTGTTATTCAGGCGCTTTTTCCTGAAAAATTGATTTCTCGGCGTGGAGACCTTCCATGGCCCCCCAGAAGCCCGGACTTGACACCTTGCGACTTTTACTTATGGGGATACCTCAAAAGTGTAGTCTACCGCAACAATCCCCGCACTCTAATTGCGTTGAAGGAAAATATCCGCCAGGAAATTCAAGCCATCGGTCCAGAAACTTTGCGACGTGTTTTTCTAAATTTCGGGGTTCGACTCGAAGAGTGCCAGCAGAAAAACGGTGGACATTTGGAGAGCGTAATTTTTAAGAAATGAATTTCCAAAGAGCTGAACATTATTTGTAAAAAAAAATTAAAATTGACTTGAAAGTTTTTGTTTTATTTCTTTAAATCGGAATTCCTTAGTTGACCACTGTATTACAGTTACCTGTATGAATTCACGTCTCTCGCATACCGTCGGAGCTTAGACAATGCAAGGGTAGGGGTTTAATATATTTTTGTAATCAAGAGGACTCCCTTCTTGGTTTAATAGTTTTCTCCAGGACTTCCTATTGGTTGGGAAAGAGGAAAATGTGTTTTATTCTTTCAAGTGGTGAAAGACATATATACGGGGGTGTATTTCACTCCTCAAATCCCCAAGTTTCTATCTTCAATTATATTTAATGTTTTCGTTTCCTTTGTATTTTGTTGAAAAATTGCTAAAGTTTTTCTAAGTAGTAAAGATCAATTTTAATTAATTGATTAATTAAACGAAAAAACACTGAACTTAGGTGCTCGAAAAGAATTTTTAATGTAGAGTAAATTTAATAATGGCTCTTATTTTTTATCACAAATGTGATATTCACAACAAACTTGTTCCTAAAACAATCGGCAAAATTGAAGTATCCATTTTGGTTCAAACGCGTAGTTTTTTTTATTGGTTTATTTGGTAAGTTAAATTGGAAAGATGATTTTTATAATTTTTTATAGAAAGTAAAATATTAAAAAAATGTCAAATGACAAAGAACATCCTAGGTTATTCAAAAGTTTGGCACACATCTTTTGTTCAAGTAATAATTAAAGTTAGCGATTACTAAGAATATTGCTTTATTATACAAAAACATTTACTGTGAACTATCTTGTGCTTTGATATTTATCTTTGCATGTACTAAATAACGAGATTGGCTATAATGTAATGATACAATTATTCTTATATTGCAGGTTGAAATTTTAGATTTATAGTTAGTTCTAGATTGGGCCACAAAAATATTTTTTGTAATTAAATACCAAGCTTTAAGAATATTTAGAAAACAATTAGGGATACAAGTCTCGGGATTGATGGGCAAATGAACACAAATAGTGTTTTCAAATTGCAAAAAAAAATTTTCGCACTTTAAATCAAATAATATAGCCTTTCATGAAAATAAAAATAATAAAGTTTTAATAACGTCAGTAATTTGCAATTAATGTTTTTTAAAAAACGAAATCACATTTGCACTGTACCATTCCGAAGAGGCTTTACTGCATCATGATGCAGTTAGCGTTGGGGGTCAAATATCTCGATTCACCTTGTATACTGTTTTGGTAAATTTTCCATTTACGACTACGCCACTGCAGTAAAATGTTTAAAATGTCGGTAAAGTAGAAACTCTTAGTTGATAAATTTATATTTAGTGACAGACGAATTTTTGTTTATTGTTCATTCTTAAAATGCAATAAAAGTGTTTGGGAAAGTATACAGAAATGTTTGAAAACAGCCGCACTACAAACAAAAAACCACCGTGAACCAATTCGAACAGGTGTGTTACATGGAAGCAACAGGTGGAGACAGTAAGTAAACAACAGCATTTATTTTTGTTTTTTTCAAAAAAGTTTACTCTGCTTGTTAAGGTCGACACGGACGAACGTATTACTTAAAGTTTTGGTATTCGTTTTAAGTTGATCATGCAATGCGGAACATTAAAGCTCGCACACACACAAGCATTTTACTTGCTGTTTTATATTTTAAGTTGAATTGGAAACGAAGGTAATAATACTTTTATTGCTGGGGTTAATTGTTGGCTTTTATAATTAGAACAATCTATTTTGTAGGGTAGATCGACATCAGCCCACTGATGCTCGAGGGAGAACCAAGCTAAGAAATTCCTCGAAGTTGATTATTCGAACCTTGGATTTTCCATTCTATAGGTTAGTAAACCAACAATCACGTCAATCCACTGATGTGCTGTTTTATTTAATTTTCTTATCCCCGATTTCTTCACTCATAGTTATCTTGAAGTTAGCGAACTTCAGGTTAAATTGACGAAATAGCCAATCAGATTATTGATTTATTTTATTTTGTTTTCGTCTGATTGGTTATTTCGTCAATTTAACCTGAAGTTTGCTAATGAGTGAAGAAATCAGGCATTAGTTGTTAACTTGATTTTGAGTGCTGTGGCCCCTTCCTATAAGAAGGCTTTCCTGGCTAATTACCTCAGTGTATAGCAGTTGCCTTCCGAGGAAGACAGTCTGAATAAATTTTGTACTCCGCCCAGGCTTGAACCAGGTATCTTGGTTTGGTAATAGACACTCAAGTGCCGGATATTTTAAATAATTAAAATATTACACAGTTTTATAATAATTTTAAACTAATTAATTTTTCAATCAGGAGGAACTCATTGGCACGATAAAAATTACTACAACTATAAATAATGTTAACTAATGCTGACGAATTTCTTGTCTCAGATTTGAATGAATTTAATTTTTGAAGATAAAGAGACTAATTTGTGAATGTGTACTACTGCGTGTAATTATCAGGTCAGGCATGAGGTCAAAGTAAAATAATATGTGAGAAATCATACCACTTTATTTCATTTCTCAACTTTTATTTTGTGTATATCTCTAAGGTTATTGACAATTTTAATTATTAATGTGTAATGTTGGTGTATTTCTTTTCTCTTTCATACTTCTCCATTTGTTTCTCCAGATTTGTTATCTTTTCATCTTGGTGATTTACCTTTTCCTCCAGTCTTGCATTTTCTTCCTTCAAACCACGTATTTCCTCACTCCAACGCGTTTCCATAGTTTCTCCTTCACTTCCTTTACCTCTCTGAAGCCACTATTAACAACTCCTGTAAGGTTATTTAACATTTCTTTCAGTTCCTCCATACCTATGTCGCTTGTCTTCTGACTTTGTTCAGCGGTCTGGTTACCTTTACTTGGGGACTTTAATGTCTTTTGCTTCTTTGGAAGATTCTAATATCGTCCTCTGTGTTCCTATCTTCTTCTATCCTCTTAATATATTCTCCAATCGTCGGGTAACTGTCGTGCCTTTTCCTTGAAGGGTTGTTCTTTTCATTTATAGAAAGTTGGATGGTTTCTCTCTTTGAGTGTAATGTTTGCCTTTTTAGCCTACTCGTCTCCCACCAACAATTTTGTTTTGTCCTATGTTCACGTATTCACCGTGTCTCCGGCTAATCGGCTAACGTTATTATAAAGAATATGGCTTTGACAGGAGACGTGACAAAGGAAAAGGTGGAGAAATTTTAAGGAAGATGTACAAGCGCAAGTAAACGTAGTAGATGCGTTTGAAATCGAGAAAAATGCAGGCAGGCGGATAATTGTGGCAAGAATGGGAGACCGATACCAGAAAAGAACGGTAATGGAAAATAAAAACAAACTGAAAGGAACAAGAACTTATATAGAGAACGATCTAACTAAAAAGGAAAAAGAAGTACAAGATAAAATATGGGAATTGGCAAGGAACGAGATGGAAAATGGAAAAGAGTAAAAGTTGGATTCCGGAAACTCTTTATAGAAGGGAGACATTTGTTTGGGATGAAGACACCAGTCGACTGAGACCGGACAACACCACAACGCGACCAACAAAAAACTGAAAGAAGGTACAAGCGGTGATACTGGATCGGCTCATCCAGTGGCACTGCACTCGACGGTTGAGCCAAATATAATAAAATGCGAAGCCAAAGGACAAGAGATGAAGAAAAGATGAGAGGTAACGGAAAAAGCTGTACGCACGAGTTAGGTCAAAGATAAACCAATTGGGTCATGGAATGCAAGAACATTGCTGAATCGGGAACCGTTCCAAGCAGTTGCCCCAGAAGATTATGTTGGAACAGAAACAACGACAATGCAAGGAAAGAGGATAAATGCAAAAAAGCAAAAAAGGAAAAAGAAAGAAATGATGCGAATGGCCACATGGAATGTCAGAACTCTCTTGAGAGCGGGGAAAATGGATGAGATTGCCAGAGAGCTGTCAAGATATGAAATAGATGTGGCGGCACTGCAGGAGATTCGGTGGGGGTCAAGGAGAGGTCGCCAAGTCTGGATATGTAATGTTGTACTCTGGAGAAGAGAACCAGGGAAGGAACGGCACTGGGTTCATGGTGGCAAGAAGATTATATGATAACGTGACACAGTTTAAGCCGGTAAATGGAAGATTGGCGCATATCAGAATTAAAAAGAATCCCATAACCATGTCAATAATTAGCGCGTACGCTCCCACGGAAGATAGCAACGAGATTGAAAAGGAGAACTTTTACCATGATCTGGAGGAATTATGTGACACAATTGCCAAAACTGATATGTTAATGATTATGGGCGATTTCAACGCCAAAGTGGGGAAGGAGGAATACGTCTCCGAAGTGGCGGGAAAGCAAACAATCCACGATGTAACCAGCGATAATGGACATAGAATGTGTAATTTGGCAGCGGCGGCAGACCTGGACATTAGCAGCACCGGTTTAAGCATAAGAAAATACACAAAATAACTTGGGTATGGCCCGGCGGAGGAAATGAAGAAGGTAACCAGATCGATCACGTTATGATATCAAGAAGGAAAAGAGCGACAATGATGGATGTAAGAACATATGGGGGCGCTAATGCGGATACCGACCACTATCTGGTAGTGGCAGAAGTTAAACTAAAAAAAACATACGGTGCAAAAAAAGAGAATAATAATAGAAAACTGGCAACAAATAGATTTTGTAATGATGAAATAAGAAAGAATTATGAGGATGCGGTTAAGAAGTTAATAACACACAAAGAAAGAAGCAATGATCTAGAACAAGAGTGTGAAAACATCACAGACATTTTAAGAAAGAGTGCAGAACAAGTGATAGGCTACACAGAGAAGAGAACACATAGAGAATGGTTTGATGCTGAATGTAGAAGATTGTGCGATGTAAAGAGAGAAGCAAGAATGAAATGGTTATTAACAAAAAGGAATGAAGACTTAGAAAACTACAGGAAAACCAGAAAAGAAGCTAATAAAACATATAAATGTAGAAAGAACCTGTGGATAACAGAGATTATGGAGGAAATTGAAAAAAGTAACAAACAGAATAACAATCGCCAATTTTATGAAAAGTTAAGGAGGCAAAAAACAGGACATAGAGTAAAAACAAGAGGAATGAAGAACAAGGAAGGAAAATTGGAAGACGACGTAGAGAAGGTAAAACAAATATGGGTAGAACATTTTCAGAAACTGCTAACTGTGGTGGAGGAAGGTGACCAATGTGAAGAAATAAGTGAGGAAGTCCAACTAGTAGATGAACCAACATATGAGGAGGTAGTGGAAATAATAAATAAGCTCAGAAATGGAAAATCTCCCGGTAAAGATGGTCTGAATGCGGAATTGCTCAAGTATGGAGGTGAAATGTTACACGAGAGATTATTTAAAATAATAAAACAAGTATGGCTAGAAGAAAAAATGCCCAAACAATGGAGAGAGAGCATAATAGTGACCATAAAGAAGAAGGGAGATGTAGAGAATTGCGAGAACTATAGAGGCATTACTCTGCTAAACTCCGCGTATAAGATATTGTCAATGTTGATAAACAAAAGATTAAAAGATTATACAAAAAGAATAATTGGAGAATATCAATGCGGTTTTACTGAAGGAAGATCGACAATTGATGCAATACACGTATTGAAACAAATTATAGAAAAAAGCTATGAACACAACATAGACATATACATGATGTTTATCGATTTCAAACAAGCATTTGACAAAATAAAAAGAAATAAACTGATAGAAACTATGCAAGAATTTAATATTCCAAACAAATTAATCAGAATGACCAAAATAACTCTGGAGGAAACCACAGCCAGCATTAAAACTTCCAATGGTGAAACCAAGAGCTTCATAGTAAATAGCGGGTGCGGCAGGAGATGCAATGTCTTCAACATTGTTCAATCTAATTCTCGAAAAATCATCAAAGAACTCGAAGCTACAGGAACAATAATAAACAGTGAGATACAGGTGATGGCATACGCAGATGACGTAGTGGTCATATCGAGAACGAAAAGAAAATTAACAGCAACCTTCAAAAAAATAGAAGAAACCTCGAGACATATGGGATTATTAATTAACAGAGATAAGACCAAATACATGAAATGTCCAAAAGAAAATGAAAAAACAGGATTGCAGATAGACAATCATATATATGAGGAAGTAGATGAGTTTAATTATCTAGGAACACAAGTGAATAACAAAAATGAAAGGCAACAAGAAATAAAAAGAAGAACACACTTAGGCAATAGGGTATATTATGCTAACAAGCAATTGTTGGGTGACAAAAACTTATCAAGAACAACTAAGATAAAAGTTTACAAAACGCTAATAAGACCAGTACTTACATATGCCGCAGAAACCCTATGTGTAGCTAAGAAGGAAGAAGAAGAATTGCGAATTTTTGAAAGAAAAATATTGAGAAAAATTTTAGGACCAAAGAAGACAAATGAAAATGAACACAGACCCATGATGAATTTCGAGATACTGCGAGAGATGGGAAATGAGGATATCGTGAGAGTAATAAAATCTATGAGAATGAAATGGCTCGGGCACATGATGAGAGGAGATGAAAAGCAATTGCAAAAAGATTACAGAATGGAAGCCAATGGAGGACCGTACAAGGGAAGGCCTAGGGTTCGGTGGTGGGACCAAGTGATGGAAGACGTGAGAAAGATGAGGGTTGAAGACTGGAGAAGGAAAGTGACAGACAGAAAAACATGGAAAAGAATAACAAATGAGGCAAAATCGGATATTAGACTGTGAAATTGAATGTAAAGTAAATGGGGACTAAACCACCCCAATAAACGGTTTTGTTAAAATCTCCACGGAGATAGCAGAGATTCCGTCAGGAATGAAATGCTGTAATAATAATGTTGGTGTATAGGAGTACTATTTATGACGATAGGGTATTTTGAATCTGCGAACTTTGAAAATAAATAGTTGTATGTGATACGTTTATGAGCTTTCGTTTCTTCACCAAGTTGGAACATAAAATCTTGGTTATATAAAAAATTGGTAGTATGATTACTGTTAGGCACAAGTCAAACTCATAAGTCAGTAAGTTGATGGAGAAACTGAATATACTTAGGCTCAAATAAATTGAGCTCTACGTCATAGTTTAAAATGGAATGAATCGAGATCAAAATCACTAGTTAAATGAGCTAGTTAAAACTAGTAGTTTTGCTATTTTTATTACTTGCTTTCTAGGGTATTAAATTTGTACAACAATTTTAGATAAAAATTGAACGAGCTAATTAGAATAAAACTATTTGTGTAATCAAGCACGTTCTATCAATTAGTTACAGCTTTCATGTTCTTTACTGAAAGTACAATAAACTATTAATTTTCTTCTTACTGTTTGCAAAATATACGAGTGAGATTTATAACAGTTTCGCTCATTTGATGATAAAGGTGTATTTTTTCATACGACGATAAAACGTAGTCAATTTGAATTCATCTACAGTTGGACTTCGAACGAAAATTAGTTTGCCTCTTTTTATAGATAAAAATTAATATTATGACAAAATCGCCCAATCGTATGAGAACTGCGAATGCATCTCTTCCAGTTTTAGAATTTTTTGGAATTGTTAATACTTTTGTCACTTCAGTTTACGACTCGTGAACTACTTCCAAATACCCCGCAGAGATCAAAATTATTTTTTGACAAATAACATGCATGTCCTTTATTTCGAATTCGCTTATTATTTGCCGTTTTGCCAAGGACGAAGATTTTTCGCTATTTGACTGGTCATCATTTTTGTCAGCAGAAATAATACTAGATTCACTGATTCAGAACTATGCTCTTGTACATTTGATAGGGATCATTTTTTGCTAATTGACTGATCATCATTTTTGGCAGTAAAAATAGACACTTGTACATTTGATATGGACAATTCTACGCTACTTGGCTGGTAATCATCAGGTGGAATATGTTCCATAATTATCATTATATTTGGTCAGATAATTAAAAAAGAGAAACAGCCATCACTGTTCAGCCCTTGAACCAACTGGGAAACTTTCCCACTGGGTGTGACAATCTAATCCCGCTTGAAATACCTCTGAAGAATGAAAAGTAATTGGATGAAGCTGTAAACATACATACTTACTATCGATATATACCAGCAGTGTAGCGTAAAGCATACACCGGCCGACTTTAAAGCGGTAGACCGTGGTTCGATTCCTAGTCGAGTCGGATACACTGCTGTGATCAAAGGTCCAATATCAATCTGTGGACCATGGGGAAGGCAACGGAAACCACCATTAATTATATTCCCTAGTAAAGTCAGCTTGGCTTCAGCTAAGTTGACTCCAACATCAGGATACGGATAGGCACCGAAAGAAGAGAGATCGATATATAGTTAGCCGCTTGGAGAGCAACCCCAGACACATACACACGAAATTAAAGGCTAGACGCCATGCTTTTTAAAACAAAAAATATCTGAAAAACGGGCGTTAAGTGGCAAATAGCGAAGAACAAAACACCAGACGCACAGTGGTCCAAACAGTCAAATCCCTGGCCAAAATCAGCCAGTGAGTTAATCAGTACAAAATTGGTATATTTATGTTTTAGATGTCGCTGAATTTGAATCTGCCATCATAATTTGTAAACTCAAAATGGCGGATTCAAAATGGTAATTTTCTGGTGTAAAAAATTCAAAAACAATTTTAAAATACACAAATATACTATACTAGCTGGATACCCGGCTTCGCCCGGGTCTCATTAAAAGGTGGAACTCTGCCTTTGTCTGAAGTACTTTACTTTAGGCTCTTGGACTTAAAAAGAATTTAAATGGGTAGACTGAATAATTATTCAGCAAACTTCGTACCGCCTTAGAATTAATAATAATGTTGTGTTAAGTTATTAGGTGATTCTTAATCTTATAAATTTTATTTTAATATAAAAAAGTTAATAAAAGTTCAAAATGGAACTAATTCACGTACAGCAAAGCAACCATGTGCTGAATGGGTTGCACTCGCGTCAATTATCTTCATTGAAGGACCTTGCGATACACTATATTTTTGGTTTTATTGTTAGGGGCGAGAATGAATAAAGCGGATGGTTTGCCTACACGTGAACATGCTACGTACAATTGACCATGAGAAAATCAACTACTTTCTATATTCAGTCCACAAACATTCAAGGATTGGCCTTGCGATTTGTTTATCGTCATGGCGAATGCAAGACGAATCGGATATTGAATTCGTTTAAATTCGAATGGCATATCGGTTGGTATCATCGGAATTCTCGGAATGAGAACTTCCTCACCCTTAAATTTTCCCTTAAGTATCGTTGCGTGAATTATATTGCCCATGAGTTTTTTCACCACCAAACGCGTTCCGTTACATAGCTTTGGTTGGTTCAGATTTCTAAGCATGATGACAACCGAGCCAACTTTTAGTAGTAAATTGTGCGGTGGTAAGCCAGGCACATCCAGTGAGTTTAGAAATTCAGTGGGATAGTTAGTTGCTTCGTCTTCGTTTGTTACACTGTCAATAGATTTGAAGGAATGCAGTGGACCAACAATTTGATTTTGAATTATTATGTTTAAGTCATCTACATCCTTGTTCTTTGCTGCTAAAATTGCTCGTTCACTCAACCAATTGTAATTTGTTAGCAATGATATCCGGGAACACTTTACTAATTAGCTCGTTCTTCG
Organism: Lycocerus yunnanus; assembly: GCA_036346125.1. Taxonomy (NCBI): domain Eukaryota; kingdom Metazoa; phylum Arthropoda; class Insecta; order Coleoptera; family Cantharidae; genus Lycocerus; species Lycocerus yunnanus. Next base: position 47,993 of record JARFIX010000150.1, on the reverse strand, counting down.
TTGAGACAAAATTGCAAAAATTTCGGCGGAAACGAAATCAATCTGCTCGATTCGTCGACAGGAATACGGCCATACATAGGAATACAAAGGCAGAGTTCCACCTTTTAATGAGACCCCGGGCGAAGCGGGTCTTTGCATTACGGTTTTATTGTGAAAGATTCGATATTCTTGCTCGCGGCATTGTAGAGATTAGATTACATTAATTTCCATGTCCATGACTGACGACTGACTCTTTAATATCTGCCGGTTGTGTCATGTACCAACCTTTAGATATTAAATATTCACCAATCACCGTTCACCATACCTAATCCGTTATGCTTTATTTACATATACACTGTATAAAACATTATTACACTAAATTAATACAGGACCGTATTTACACGGAATGGGACACTTCGCCGTGGCCGTTTCGCCGTGGTCGTTTCGCCGTCGCCGTTTCGCCGTCGCCGTTTCGCCGTGGCCGTTTCGCCGTGGCCGTTTCGCCGTTCGCCGTCGCCCATTTCGCCGTGGCCGTTTCGCCGTCGCCCATCTCGCCGTCGGTATTTCGTCGTTAAAGTATTTTTAACTTTTCTTTTCACGATAAATTCCTTAAAAAATAGTGTTAAAAATGTTATGATTTATATTTAAAATTGTAAACGTATATATTGTAAGATTGTAAAAGTGATAGTATAAAAAGTGATAATATCCTTTTTCTTCGAGTGCCATACACTTACAGAGTGCGTAGGCGATCAACTTAGCCGAAGCTAAGCTGACTTTACTAAGGAATATTATTAATGGGATGGTTTCCCGTTGCTTTCCCCATGGTCCACAGATTGATATTGGGCCTTTGATCACAGCAGTGTATCCGACGCGACCAGGATTTGAACCGCGGTCTCCCGCTTCTTAGTCGGCCGGTATACTTTACGCTATACTGCTAGTGATAATATCCTTAAGTGCGTCATTTTCAGTTCAATTCAGGTTAGTCTAGTTTCAGTTCAAATCTCCCCTACAATTTTTGCAAGCCTCTGTATTCATCGCCCTCTTTCAATCTTCTTCATCAATAAACGTCAAATTTTTGAGCTCCTCTGTATTCTCTAGATTAATCAAGCACTAATCCTAGTACACAGTCCCCCAAGACAGTAAAAAACCTTTTTTTTTAAATTGGTATAATTTATTTATTTAGTATTTACTATATAAGCAGTAGCTGAAATTAATTAATTATAAATTAAAATCAAGAAATATTCTCAAAAAAATCAGTCGAAGAAACAATTATTATGGCAAATACTTTGGAATGTGATGGAATTTATCGTGAAAAGAAAAGTTAAAAAATACTTTAACGACGAAATACCGACGGCGAGATGGGCGACGGCGAAACGGCCACGGCGAAATGGGCGACGGCAAACGGCCACGGCGAAACGGCCACGGCGAAACGACCACGGCGAAACGGCCACGGCGAAACGACGCGAAACGGCCACGGCGAAGTGTCCTAGACCGGTATTTACATAATATAATCATGAAAACGTTTCGACGTTTCATGTCAAGTCACACGGAATGCTGTCGAACGGGATAAAAGTATCCTATGTCCTTCTCCTGGCTCTAAACTACCTCCTGCCAATTTTCAGCTAAATCGGTTTAGCCGTTCTTGAGTTATAAGTGAGTAACTAACACGACTTTTTTATATATATAGATTTATGATTAATATATAAAGTAAAGTAAATTCAAAAGTTAAGTAAAATCATAATCGTTTATAATTTCATCCTAAACTTCATCTGTTTCAATACACCCAGGTTGAACAAGTTTTAGTAGAGAGTAAAAGTTCCAAAGCTTCAGGTGGAAGGAAGCTTTTTTCACTATAAATTTTCGCTTGCTCGTTATTAGCGGATCAGAAGCTAACAATCTATGAAAAACATCCGACATGTTGTTAATTCAAGAATTTTGCGGGAAAAGTTTTTACGAAAACGTTCTATGTCTTTATTCCGCGCTTCTTGAGCGTCTTCTGCTAAAATGCCAATTGGCAACATTGCTTTGTCAATAATTGCGTGACCATGAATTAGCACTACATGAACAGATGTTGGCATAGGATACCGACTATACAATTCCCCATCGAGTTTTGCAACTTCCCAGCAATAAGCTTTAAATTTTTTCACATCTATTGTAAATCCACTTGATAACGTTTGTAAAATAATTTTAGACATGAATATCAATTTTTCGTCTATTCAAAGTATTTTCTCTGCACTTGGTACGTTTTCGAAAAATCGCCGAGCTGTATTTTCATCATTCGAAGTTCCCATTCCTTGTTTGGGAACATCAATTATCAAGCCAGTCTCTTCTTTGTATTCTTTTTGAATTTGGGCCTTGCGATCATATGCTTTTTTTTTTATTTCGTGGAACGCGCCTGCCACTTTTTCTCATCAGATCTGTAAGATAGGTGAAGGAACCATTCCATTAAGCGTATTCAGGCGTGCAATGGCGCAATACCCAACTGAAGATTACTCTCAATTATGGGACGTTATCGCCATCGCCATGGCGAGAAAGCTATTGTATTTTCCAGACACTTGGCCGATATCTTTTAACCAAACCTGACTACTATATCTAATTACGAAGAAAACTTATAGAAGAATAGCTTAAAGCTCTCAATCAAATGAACCTCCTATCGATCTTTTAAAATTAAGAATGTCTAGAAAGTTGAGTGGGGAAACTTTCTTCTGCTCTTTATAGTTCTGAGTCCTCCAGTGTTCAGCATTAGTCCCTGTAGTGCCGTACAGCATCTATCCGCTTTATCGGCCACTGCAGCCAAATGCGGAACTAAACTCGGTCTACTGTACAATACAAAGCACCTTGACGGTTTTTTTAGGGTGAATTGTGTACGTGACCATTTCGAATGTTATATTTTTTACTTTCCGCCTTCCAGTGAATTCTTATTTCGTTCAAATAACGATTCTGTAAGTGGTATTTAGATAGATACAGGATATTTGGGTTGTGCTCATCCAAGATTATCATTAGTTGATTGACCCTTTGAGAAAAATTTGGATTAGAGCAGTTTTTAGGGTTAGCCAACGACTTGGTGTATGTTAGAGCATATTTCCACATTTACATCAATGAATTTTGAAACCAGATTAAAATCTTGTCTGCTAGCAGTATTGTACTTAAAAAAAAGTGTCAATCCTGTGCAAAAGCATCAAAATCAAATTTAACATGACTCGACCCGTTAAAATATAAATTCTGTATGCATTTGATGCAAACTACAAATACCTATGCAGTTACGGTTCAATTTTGGCTTGAAGATATTTTTAAATAATTACAGATTTCTTCAATTGTATTTATATGATTTCCTAAATGTGGCATACCAACTCAAATTTTGAATTTAAAAACCTTTGATTTAAATTTATACCAGCATTGATAAATAGCACATTTTTCAATTGAGTTTTGCAATTGGAAAAGTTGAACGTAGTTATTACAAATTTTTAAGTAAAGTAAAACTTCTATTTTGGAAAATTCGCACAATTACTCCATCATTGGTTACCTTTTCATCGCTGCCAATCTTCGATGGAGAGTTCAACCATCAAGAAAGAAGACATCAAAAGATAAGGTCAGATATTATTTGTTAATTTTCATTTTAAATTTTTATTCCGTGAAGAATTTATTTTGCAACTTACATGTGTTAAGAAAACTTATTGTAATTCAGCTAACTGCAACATCTGAGACAATAAACGTCCAGTACAAATATATTCAAATCATTTTGTGAAATAAAATAGGACTTATTATTTTGGTAAAGCAAAAAACTCATAGATTTGAAATTACAAACGCTCCAATTTACGGGGGGAGTTTTTTATGTTATCTACCTATCTATGAAAACAAGGAGTTAGAGGACAAACAAAATTTTAGTTTTCAACGTAAGAACCATTAATAGTAACACACTTTACCCAACGTTTTTCTAATAACGCTATGCCTCTGAAAAAAAATTCGTTTGGTAGTTCTGCAAAATACGACTCCACAGCGTTTTTCAAGTCATCGTACGATAAAAAGCGACGCCTTCTCAAGTGTTTTAAGTTTTGAAAAGAAATAATAGTCACAGGGCCGAGGTCGGGATTGTAAGGTGAATGTTGTAATTCTTTAAAGCCGCATTCATTGATTACTTCTTGAACAATTCGTGCTTTATGCACCCTGCAGTTGTCGTGCAGAAGCCAGTTTTCTGAGCATAACTGTGGGGTCTCTTTTCGTGTACAACCGCTTTTAAGTTCTTAATTGTGTTTTTATAGACATTCCCCGTTATTGTAGTCCTTTTGGCATATACTCAATTAAAAGAATATCCTCAGCGTCCCAGAAAACTGCGGCCATCACTTTTCCTCAGAAAATTGCATCTTCGCCTTCTTTGGTGGTGGAGAATTCTTATGAAACCATTGCATGGGCTCTTGTTTCGTGGGAGGGTCCCAGTGTTGTACCCAGGTCTCATCCCCAGTTACAATTCTATAGAAGAAGTTTTTATCTTGGGATAAAGCAGTCAAATTCTTCTCGGAAATTTGTCGTTAACACAGTTTTTGTTCGGGACTAAGCAGCTTGGAAATCTATCGTGCCGACACTTTGCTCATTCCCAAATCTTCATGTGGAATTTTAAAATAACTCGTTTCTGATATTGCTATTTCTCTAGCAATAATCGCAACTTATATTCGGCTGTCAATTAGTACACAATCTTTAACTTTCTTGATGATTTCGTCAGTTCGTGCTTCCAGAGGTCTTCCAAACTTTAAGTCATCATGAATGGACTCCCTGCCCCATTTGAACTGCTTGCACCAATATTTGATTTGGAAATAAGACGGGCGATTTTCTCCATATACTGCCACCATTCTCTCATGGATATTTTTCGGGCTACTGCCTTCTTCCGATAAAATTTTATGGCGTTTCTGTGTTTAATTTGTATATCACTCATTTTCGCCTCTTTAAACTGATATAAAAATGACAAATGCTAAGCGATTGAACTAAACTTACAGATGACACTAGAAATGTCACAGAAACTTGACGTAAAAAAATTGTCGCGATAGCATATTGTTTTCATAGCTAGTTAGATAACAAAAAACTTCCTTCGCCATTTACGAAGGGCAATATTATTTTTTTACTTTTCTAATCTAGAAATTATGAAGTGACTAATACATTTTCAATAATGCGAATGTTCTTCTATATACTCTGAAGACAGCGAAGTGAGTTAAATCTAGTTTGCATTCTTGAGAAAAGTTCAAAGTCTACAGTGGTTGGAAACCGAAAATTTTATTTAAAATCGCACATTATTTGGTCATTTTCGTTGGTTCTACTTTCATTAAGCATATTAACTTGTTGCAGTCTTATCTTTGGAACTGCCTATGAAAAATAATTTCTTCTCTATGTATTTCACTTAATCAATGTGTAATTTCCGGTTTCATTATGATCGTTAATCTCACTTCAATGTCCAATATCTGTCGACTGCACGAGTTCTTCACATAATCTAGAATTTCTCCCTTTTTAATTAAGAATAACAGGCTACATAAGCCTAATCCGTGAAGCAAAGAAGAAGAATTAAGAATATCCACTTTCCGTATGTTCCTAGCGACCTATTTTGTTTTCTTCGTCGTCGTCGTCTGCTTCACGGTGTAGGCCTGTTCCGATTTCTAGTCAGCCCTTCTCTTCCTTGGACGTCTAATGTCTCTTCCCCTTGGATTTTCTGCTTCTAAAATAGATCTAAGAACATTACGTCCTTCTCTAAATGAATTATTATTGTAGAAATTCCATAACAGCATTGCGATGGGCATTAAGCAAAAATATTATACGTCAAAACAAATTTTAATTAACAAAAATTAAGTAGGTTAGTAAGAGAAGCTATTCCTCCAATATAATTTTGGAATACCGCCATGTTTGGTCCCAGCTTTGTAAAAACCCTCATCATTTTTCTGAAGAACAACTTCAGTGAAGTTTATGGGGTCACTTCTGCCATTGTGAGCGTCCTGAATTGGTGTACTAACATTGTATCAAATGCTCCTTTGTCAACGTCCTGAATTGGTGTACTAACATTGTCTCCAATTGTCTCATGTTAGCAGCCCGTCGAGTACCTTTTCCCCACTCGCCGCAGCATGTATGTAGATGTTTTATCTATATCGTGACTGTCCTCTTTGTACTGGTTTTCTCCTGCCGTATTGCTCATCCTATCGGCGCTAAAGGTACCCCTAAGTTATTGGCTCGAGGCCCAGACATCTTCGGGCTTGGAGTCCATTTCTATCAGGAGGTTGCCATTTTTAGTACGCCGCGTTTTGCAGATGGCTTTATCACTTTCGTTATTACCGCATTTCTGACCCGGCTGACCCTTTTTCATAAAGTCTGTATCGCGGCCAAGCTCTATGAAAATGGTGGTGGCTTGATGTAGCCAATTCTTGCGCTTGGCCTTTTTCACCTTAGCTTGGGTCCGCGTATGTTATCTATCTCGCTGTGGGCGCGTTATTACTTGTGTTCAGGTTCCCGTCTGGTTATTGGTTTCCGATATGCTACAGGAATCTCGCTTTCTATCGCCAGAATTTTGTGGCGTATTTTCGTCTTTCACTTACACTCACATTTTGAAGAATAATACTTATTGTTATATAAAATTATAAATGCTAACATTTGTAAAATCCAATCTTCAACATTAGAAAATTCAATGGTTTTTTTGATCAATGCAAGCAAAAGTTACAAATTTGATACATAATCAATTAATATTTTGCTCTCTCTGGTATGTGGGGAGGAGGGTCTCGGCTCCGTAGACAATAAAGAACAGCAATATTAATATTGCAATTTTAGTTTTAAAATAAATAAATATTAATAATACATATATACAATAAATTGGCAAAACGTTAAAATAAAAGACAAAAAATGATATTCATGTTAAGTATCCAAAATTCTCGCTCAACGGTAGCTACGTAGTTTCTCTGCAGGGATATTACGTAAATATTCAGAGAATTCAAAGCCGTAATTTTTGTACGTTTATGCACCTATGGTGTCTCCATTACAAGACCTAAAATAATTCTCCTCCGATTGCAACGTGGATATGTGACTGGGCACAGAAGATTCTAATTTTCTTTGGTACTGTCGCTATCACTTTTCGTTTGAAGTTGTAGTTTGCGCGACGAACCAATATTCCAGTTTTCTTCATTATTCATATAGGAGGCCTTCACATCTTTAAAATACTTAAAATTGCGAACATCATTTTGGCCTGTTTCCTACTAAAAAAATTATTTTATTAAACTAAAACCTTGCAACTCAAAATTTTTGCTTGAAAATGTCGAGTTTTGTAGAAAACTCATTAAGTTTTATTTAATATTTCTTACCTTTAAATGGGTAAATCTAACGGTTTCGAATTTTGTACTCATAGTTTTCTCGTTGGTACTCCATCCTATAATATAGGTAATATGTACATCTAATTACTTATGTACGGCCGCTGGTGAAGGGTCATGCGTGGAATAATTAGATAATTGAATATTTGGTTGTTCTGTAATTGACAAGATTCGATTATATGGCAACTCAACATTAACTTCCTCTGGACGAGCTCGCTCATTTCTGAGCTCATCTTTGTGAACCTTCGACTGATGATAAAGGTAATCTCGACCTTTTCACTTTGTTACGAAAATTCCTTTTGTAACATTTTAAATTTTAAACATACGCATTCATTCAAACATTCGATACGCCCATGTGTAAATTTTATTTTGAGTTTGAAGTTGAACTGGTCTTAGTTTGCACGTGATAACTTAAATCTTAAGATTTCTGAGTATCACAGCTGCATTGCATAGATCGGCAACTCTAAAAGACCTTGTATCATTTACACGGGTATCATATATCAGTAGATTTGTGCCCTAAAACATTGAAGTAATAAATTTTAATATGTTAGGGTGGTTGTCGGGAGAATTGTTTGATCATTTTCCCTTCTTTACTAATAACAACTTTTCCAAAAATAAAGAAGGCAGTCACGTAGATAAGCCGAAGTGGTTAACTTCGCTAGATTTTGTGATAAATTAATTTAGATATTAGATTAAAGTAAATTAGTGAAAAGAGTTAGATTTGTATAGATTACCTAAGTTTGCCTGTCGGTCGATTTGAGTTAAATTTAAATTTCAAGTAAAACTAAAGTTGATGCCGCAAATCGCAACATTGTAAAAGTAAGATAAACATTAAATTTAAGTGCGATGCAACAATTAAACAATTGTTTTGGTGTGCTATTAAATGAATGTACAGTATAATAGCTATCTAATATTAGAAAATTAAATTAAAGGGTAGTCCTAAGGTGTTAAATTTAGTGACTAGTATACCCTCATCCATAACCAACTATATCGTCCCTCAATCAGCAATCCGTCATCGTCTTCAACTCATCAATAAGTGAAAGACAGTGAAGTGAACCCCCAACAAAGGGCCCTTATAGTGCGTACAACAATTGAACAAAGTGATTATCCCAAAGTTGGTAAGCCATAGTAAATTATAGACTCCAGTATATTTTTGTTTGTGTTAGTTTAAGTAGTTCAATTATATTTTGCCGTAGATTTAATTATTGTAAATTTTAAATATTAGTCTGTAAGTTATTAGCTAGGTAATTTTAATTTTCTTAGTACTTGGTTTTTAAATTAATGAAATTTATTTTTATCTTTTATTAAAATCTAATACTTAAATTGGTCTTTTATTTTGCAAAGGATGGCAGGTCAAGGTATTAGTGAACCTCCTTCCCCGGCAGGGTCTTCAGAATTTTAATGTTCCCGGCTTTTGCTAGCCCAGGGCCGTTTTAAATTTCCTTCAGAAATTTGGTTATTCTTACAATTTGGCGCCCAGCACGTGGTACTAATTTTGACCTGCGATTTGTTTGCAAAATATACAATTTCGTGAAGTAATTACACATTATAAATTTTATTCAGATCAAAATAGAAGTAGATTTAGTAGATTAAAAATTTAACTTAAAATTAGATTTATGAGTTACGGTTTGAAACAAATACTCAAAAAATAACTATTTTTTGTGAAGTAACACAAAAAAAAAAAAATTAATTAATAATTGTTTATGACAGCGTTATCGTACGTTGCGTCATTAATTAAGAAAAATTCAAGTTAGATTTTTTAGGTAATATCGGTGATTTATTTTTTTGCTAATTAATTTTATTTTTAAATTTAAATCATAATGGACGCGAAACATTTAACCGCGTTAGAATTAATTTTTGAGCTAAAATGTCGCCATTTAAAACCAAGTCTCACTCATATGGGTAGGCAGGTGCAATTGAATAAAGCTTTAGAGGAAAACATGATTGTCCCTTCTTTGGATAAAGTTGATTGGCACAAAGAAGAAGGTGATTTATTGTTGTCGGTTACAAATATTTCGCAAATTTTAGAAAATAATTGTAAAGAAATTACGGCGGAACAGCGAAATATTTTAGAATCGCGATTTAAACATTTAGACAATCGGATTATTTTATTAGAGCCATTTGCAAAGAAGAATCTAAAAAAGCCTTACTGGCTACCTTTGAAAAAGAAACGATAGCTTTGATACAGGTACTAAGCGAAATTCCGGATATTAGAGTAGATCATCAGGTTAAAATCGAAGCAAGCCATGATTCGATGGGCACTAGCTTAAATACAGTCGATACCAATTCAAGGGGCGCGTATCGGAAAAGTATACCCGTATATAAATTAAATTTATCATATTCTGGTCACGGCGATAAGCAAGACATTTTGAATTTCTTGCAAAATTAATGATTTGAAAGAGAGTCGTCAAATTACTGATGACGACCTTTTCAAGCGGCACACGATCTGTTTACTGGTAATGCAACCCTTTGGCTGCAGAGCCATTTGCAAAGAAGAATCTGAAAAGCCTTACTGGCTACCTTTGAAAAAGAAACGATAGCTTTGATACAGGTACTAAGTGAAATTCCGGATATTAGAGTAGATCATCAGGTTAAAATCGAAGCAAGCCATGATCCGATGGGCACTAGCTTAAATACAGTCGATACCAATTCAAGGGCGCGTATCGGAAAAGTATACCCGTATATAAATTAAATTTATCATATTCTGGTCACGGCGATAAGCAAGACATTTTGAATTTCTTGCAAAATTAATGATTTGAAAGAGAGTCGTCAAATTACTGATGACGACCTTTTTCAAGCGGCACACGATCTGTTTACTGGTAATGCAACCCTTTGGCTGCGAACCGTGAAATCTAAAATCACCACCTGGAACGAACTAGTAGATGAACTTAAAACGAATTTTACCGCGGGATTATGAATATAAACTAAGAAAACAGTTGCAAGATCGCGTGCAAGCTGTTAATGAAAATGTACAAATGTTCATAACTTCTATTGAATCGTTGTATAGTAAATTAGATCCTTGTATATCAGAAAAAACTATTATAGATCAAATACTACGAAATTTGAACCCTTTTTTTGCTTCCCATGTAGCCTTAAATGACTACAAGTCTTTAACGGAATTAAAGGATCGTTGCAAACGCGTTCAGGATTTAAAAGATAAGAACGATAAATATAAGGAAACTTCCATTTATAAGAGTCCCTTTCAATATAATACATCTTTTAAAAGGAATGCGCCACAAAAAATAAATGAAGTTATTAATTGGGAGTTAAATGAAGTCGAACCAATTTCTAAGGTCGATAAAGTAAATATAGATAGAATCGTAAAAGTAAATTCAGAAACGATACCTCCAATTAATTGTTGGAATTGTGGACTTCAGGGTCATTCTTTTAATGCTTGCGAAAGCAAGCGTAATCATATTTTTTGCTATGGTTGTGGAAAAAGAGATGTAATGAGCCCTAATTGCTCTAAATGTTCATCAACCCGATTACCCTTAAATACTCTAAGAGCGGGAAACGAGAACGCGGTTGTTTCAAACAAGGGCACAAACAACCCAACCCTATTAGCAAGCCCTGTAGAGAATCGGCTCAACGAATACAAAACCGTTATGCCAAGCCGCACACGAGGCCAAGGGCAGAGTCGCGACAGAATTTTTCGCCAGACCCCCCCTTCAAAGTAAATTTTAAATTGACACCCAAAGAATGGAAGACTTGGTTAGAAGTCGTCCATAAATTCACTATTAGGAAATTAGATGCCATAACGATAAAGGACCCCCCCATTAAATTAAGTTTTAAATCGACACCTAAAGAGTGGAAAAATTGGTTAGAAGTCGTCCATAAATTCACTATTAGGAAATTAGATGCCATAACGATAAAGGACCCCCATTAAATTAAGTTTTAAATCGACACCTAAGAGTGGAAAATTGGTTAGAAGTTGTTCATAATTTTACCATTAACAAATTAGATGCCCTAATGATAAAAAAACCTTTAGATAATCGCCCACACTTAGAGATTTTTATATCAAAATTTAAAGCTATTGCATTGCTGGACACCGGGGCCATGTCTTCCATAATCGGAGGAAAAGGACTTAAATTATTAGATCCCAGCACATTAAAGCAAATCATTCCAAGTAAAGTTAGAGAAGTTCAGGTAGCTAATGGATGCTTAAGTAAAGTACAGGGTACCTTAACGTTAAATATTCAATTAGACGGATTAATTAAAAAAGTTTGTTTTTTAGTAGTACCTGATCTAACCCAAGAATTTTTATTAGGGTCAGACTTTTGCAAAATTTTTAACTTGTCCTTACATTTTAATACATTTTCCTACCAAGCGAACCCTACTACTGAAGTAGCCACAGTGGAAGGCTTATCAAATTTAGTGTCCTTAAACCAGGAACAACAAACCCGATTAGATGTTGTAATCGAAAAATTTAGATCTTTAGCGACTAATGAAAGCGGATGTGTACAAGGAGTGTCTCATATTATAGATACTAAGGATGCAGTTCCCATAAAACAACGTAACTATCCTTTGAGCCCCCCTCTGTTGAGTAAAGTCCAAGCTGAGATAGATCAAATGCTGAAAGATAAAATAATTCGGGAATCAAACTCTCCCTGGTGTAGCCCTTTAGTTTTAATCAAAAAGAAAAATGGAGAAATACGGACCTGCTTTGATGGCAGGAAATTAAATTCTGTGACAGTCAAGGACTCCTACCCTTTACCCCGCCCCGACTGTATATTAAATAGGTTACGCGATGCAAAATTCTTGTCTTCGATAGATCTCCGAAAAGCTTTTTGGCAAATTCCTCTTGAGGAATCTTCGCGTCCAAAAACTGCATTTTGCGTAGCAGGACGAGGCCTTTTTGAATTTAACGTAATGGCTTTTGGACTTACGAATTCTCCTCAAACTCTACAACGTACCATGGAACGGACTTTGGGCTCTGTCCTTCATAAGGAAGACGCCTTTGTATATTTAGATGACATTATTGTGGCCTCTCCTAATTTTGAAAAAACATCTGTCCACCTTAGATCTTATTTTTGAGCGATTAAAGAAAGCAGGTTTCAAAATAAATATAGATAAGTGCGAATTTTGTCGCAAGTCACTTACATTTCTAGGATTTATAGTAGATAAAAAAGGTCTCCGTACCGATCCAGATAAAGTGGAGTCCATCCAACGCTTTAAGACTCCAAAAACCACTACTGAAGTCAAACGCCTTGTCGGACTTATCAGTTATTATAGAATCTTTTTGCCCAATTTGTCTACCGTGTCTTCGCCTATTACAGCTCTAATTAAAAATAAACGCAAAGGGCAAACCATACAGTGGACCCCGAAGCGGAGTTGGCTTTTCAAGAAATCAAAAAATTGATCACTTGTGCTCCCATTCTTATTAGCCCAAATTTTGAAAAACCATTTTTCATACAAACCGATGCTTCATTGGTTGGTGTAGGGGCAGTACTGTTTCAAGAACAAGGAAGCCTAGAACATCCTGTCGCCTACGCTAGTAGAGCCCTAACCGCGTCTGAGCAAAAATATTCTGCTACCGAGCGCGAATTAATAGCAATTATGTTTGCTATTAATAAATTTAGAGGTTATGTAGATGGAACTCAATTTGTAGTTATTTCAGATTGTTCAGCATTAAAATGGCTACATACTCTTAAAAACCCTAGCGGTAGACTCGCTAGATGGTCAATGTCTCTTTCTCAATACTCTTTTGAGGTCCGCCATCGACCTGGTAAATTAAATATAGTCCCGGACGTTTTATCTCGAGATATAGCTTCCCTTCAGTTAAATAACCTTCAGCCCGACGAATGGTATTTAGATTTAGCTCAATCAATTACAGAAAAACCTGAAAACTATCCTTACTTCAGACTCCAAGAGGAAAGGATTTTTAAATTTATCCCCAATAAAAATCCAATGAAGTCTAATTGCCCTGAATGGAAACTTGTTGTGCCTAGTGCTAATCGTGGAGAAGTTTTAAAAAGTTGCCATGATAACCCTACCTCTGCTCATTTGGGAGTGAGTAAAACTATGGCCCGTGTGGCCGAACTATATTATTGGCCTAAATTGTACAAAGATGTGAAACTTTATGTAAATAGTTGTTTGATTTGTGGATCTCAAAAGTCCCAATCAAGCCCGCCCCGGTTTAATGGGGCAATATAAAAATATAGCTTATCCTTTTCAATTGATTTCCGTAGATTTGTTAGGTCCCTTCCCTCGCTCTAAAAAAGGTAACCAACACCTGTTAGTAGTCACGGACTGGTTTACTAAGTTTGTTTTGGTACAACCCATGGCGAAGGCCACCGCTAATGCCGTTGTAAAGTTTATAGAGAATCAAGTATTTTTAATATTTGGTGTTCCTCAAGTTATATTATGTGACAACGGGGTCCAGTTCATTTCGAAAGAGTTTAAGCAACTCACTCAATCTTATAATGTCCAAAAGATTTGGTTCAATGCTAAATACCATCCGCAGGTCAATCCCACTGAACGTGTGAACCGGGTTTTAGTCGCAGCCATCTCCTCATTTATAAAGAAAGATCATACTCTATGGGACGAAAATATTTTTAAAATAGCACAAGCCATTCGTACTGCCAAACACGATAGCACTAAATATACCCCTTCCTTCCTTACCTTTGGACGATATGTCCCTATAGATGGATCCTATTTTGGTCCAACTCCTAAAGATACAGATACTATAAATATAGATGATCAGATCCGTTGTACGGAAGATCAACAAACCCTTCCCTTATTGTACCAACAAGTTAGAGCACACTTAAAGAAATCATACGACACTAGCAAAAAACATTATAATTTGCGAAAACGTCCCTTGGCATTTCAAATTGACCAGAAGGTGTGGAAGAAAAATATGGTTCTTTCCGACAAAGCAAAACAGTTTGCCCACAAATTAGCTCCTAAATACTTGCTTTGTACTGTAATTCGCAAAATCGGGAACCTCTCATACGAATTGCGGAATGAGGAAGGCCAAAACGTAGGCATTTGGCATGTAAAGGACCTAAAACCTTACTTAGGTGAATAATAATTATTTAAGAAAGTTTTTTTTTCTCTGTTATATTTCATTAGGTCCAATATTAAGATAGATTAGGTTACGCTAAAGCGCCCATGGTGCATGGCGTTAAACTGCTTACTATCCGTTCTTTCAGTTTAGTTTTTTATTCTTAGTTTATTTATTTTATTTTCAAGTTTTTATTAATTTGCTTGGTTATATTACATAACTCATAACCGCCCACGACACCTCGCGTTAGATTGCTTACTTCTCCCCTCTCTTTTTAATTTAGTTATTTTATTCTTCCAATTATTGCTTTTTGTTGTTGGTTTACTTTTGAGTTAAAGTAGATATCCCCTAAGAGCCGTTAGTGTATGGCTCTCCAGCCAACCATTTATTATATTTAAAATAGATTAATCTGATTCTATTTTATTAATTTCTTACATTCATTTTAAATTTCTGCTTAGTTTTTAAATAGTAGAGCTTTTCTGCAAACTTTCTAATAGAAACTTTAAATTTTTAATATGCAGAACTAACTCATTGGCAAATAAATATAAATATTTTTTTACCTGTTTTATTTAAATAGGAAATCAATTCAAAAATTTGGATTAATTATTTTCATAATAAAATTTATCTTTAATCAATAGTACTGTCCATTTTAATACATGTTAAATTCTTAGATAATTTGTTTATTGTTTTTACGATTTTGTTGTTATAATTTTGGAATTGGGAGTAGTAAGTATTTGTATATCGTATTGGTTTCTTGACATCCAGATGTGTATTCTTCACGGTTGATGGATAGTTAAACTTATAATTTTCAGGGCGCGCTTGAAAGTTATTGAGGTCCAGTTACCTTGTCTTGTACATTCTGAAATTCATGATTCCAGGAGATAGAAATTTAGGCAATCAATTAGATAATTTATTAGGATATTAGAAGAATTAGTTCATCCAGACCAATCCGCTATTTCTTTTAATTTTATTTCATTTTGTTCAACTTAAATGGTTTTTAGATAATCCCAATTTTTTTGATATTACCGACTAGATGTCACTGTTATATTATTTGTAAATTTAAGATATGTCACTACATTCCCCGTAAACTTTTATAAATAATTAGATGTTAAGATTTTTTATTACTATGTAAATTATTATAGTGTCTTCTTAAGGGATGGATCTCACTAAGAGTCCCATGCATAAGGTTAAGTTTATTATCTAGTTATCGAGTAAAGTTAGATATTTTGTGTTCAAGTTAAGATGTCGAGATGACTTTAGATATTTTGGGCTCAATTCAAGATGTTGAGATGAAATTAGATAATTCGTGCTCAAGTTAAAATGTTGAGATGAAGTTAGATGGAGCAAAATAGTAAATATTAATTATTGAATAAGTGAATCCAAAGGGAGTCACTTATGCGTTACTCCTTGTTTGAGTGAAGTTATATATATTGTGTTCCAGTTCAGATAATGTTAGATCGAGATTAGTTTGAGCAACGTCGTAGATATTAATGATGGAATAAGTGAATCCAACGTGAGTCACTTACGAGCTTCTGGCTACTTCTGTTTCGCGCACCGAAACGCTTTTCAAAATACCACTTGAATTGGTAGAAACTGTTGCTTCCCAGTAACTTAAATTGTTTTATCGTTTATGTTTTAAGATAGCACACTGTGCAAAAGGCAAAGCATGAATTTGTTGCGATCCCATTTATTAATTTTCCAAATTCCTTACAATTTGGAACAATATGTATATAAATATGTATGAGACCAAATTAAATTAATTCAGTATCCGTGGAATAGTAAGATGAGATTATGACCCTTTGCCTAATAGTACAGTAGGAAGGTCATTCATTTGGTAATCAATGAATTTGATTGATGGCCCGGATGAATTTAATTTGAGTCTTTACTAATAATTATTTTTGATTTATTTTTAATCTTAAATTTGGTCAATATCTTCTTAATTTGGAATTGAACCTCCCCCTTTCTTGTATGATTAACCTAGACCGATGACCCGGATTCGGCCCTAAGGACCATTCTCGAAGGATGGAATTTCAAACCAGAAACAGAGTGAATTGCCACCCTGCCCCCTTGTAAGCTTTAAAGCCGTCTTACCTTAAGTTTCCTCCGTGCAAGTTTATATAACCGTCAGAAAGGCTTGTAAATATGATTAGCCCCACTGGTTTCAGGGTTTCCTGTTTTAGTCCCCAAAACCATTTGACAAAACAGGTGGCGCTCAACATAATTTTTAGTTATATTTTTTTAAGTAAAGTATAGGTATAGAATCGTATTGGTCTTCGGTAAAACAAGTAAACTGCGTTTCTTATTTTTTTTCGGAAAAGTCTTTGTTTTCTTTTTTTAACTTTATATGCTCCCATTATAATTATAGTAATTACATTAGATTTGTTGTCTGTTTAGTGGCTTATACGCATTTTTTTATTATTTTTTATAACTTTATGGAATGTGTTACGAAAATTCCTTTTGTAACATTTTAAATTTTAAACATACGCATTCATTCAAACATTCGATACGCCCATGTGTAAATTTTATTTTGAGTTTGAAGTTGAACTGGTCTTAGTTTGCACGTGATAACTTAAATCTTAAGATTTCTGAGTATCACAGCTGCATTGCATAGATCGGCAACTCTAAAAGACCTTTGTATCATTTACACGGGTATCATATATCAGTAGATTTGTGCCCTAAAACATTGAAGTAATAAATTTTAATATGTTAGGGTGGTTGTCGGGAGAATTGTTTGATCATTTTCCCCTTCTTTTACTAATAACAACTTTTCCAAAAAATAAAGAAGGCAGTCACGTAGATAAGCCGAAGTGGTTAACTTCGCTAGATTTTTGTGATAAATTAATTTAGATATTAGATTAAAGTAAATTAGTGAAAAGAGTTAGATTTGTATAGATTACCTAAGTTTGCCTGTCGGTCGATTTGAGTTAAATTTAAATTTCAAGTAAAACTAAAGTTGATGCCGCAAATCGCAACATTGTAAAAGTAAGATAAACATTAAATTTAAGTGCGATGCAACAATTAAACAATTGTTTTTGGTGTGCTATTAAATGAATGTACAGTATAATAGCTATCTAATATTAGAAAATTAAATTAAAGGGTAGTCCTAAGGTGTTAAATTTAGTGACTAGTATACCCTCATCCATAACCAACTATATCGTCCCTCAATCAGCAATCCGTCATCGTCTTCAACTCATCAATAAGTGAAAGACAGTGAAGTGAACCCCCAACAAAGGGCCCTTATAGTGCGTACAACAATTGAACAAAGTGATTACCCCAAAGTTGGTAAGCCATAGTAAATTATAGACTCCAGTATATTTTTGTTTGTGTTAGTTTAAGTAGTTCAATTATATTTTGCCGTAGATTTAATTATTGTAAATTTTAAATATTAGTCTGTAAGTTATTAGCTAGGTAATTTTAATTTTCTTAGTACTTGGTTTTTAAATTAATGAAATTTATTTTTTATCTTTTTATTAAAATCTAATACTTAAATTGGTCTTTTATTTTGCAAAGGATGGCAGGTCAAGGTATTAGTGAACCTCCTTCCCGGCAGGGTCTTCAGAATTTTAATGTTCCCGGCTTTTGCTAGCCCAGGGCCGTTTTAAATTTCCTTCAGAAATTTGGTTATTCTTACAACTTCAGTGTTGCAATACTTGTAAAGGATCATTGTTTGATTGAAATTTTCTATTTCAATTCTAGTTCGAGTCTTACAATTCGGCAATAATCTAGTAAGATGATAACTATTTTGTTTTTATTTCTTAATGTGTTGGTGATAGTTTTAAACTACTGTAGGTGTTCAGAACCTCCTTTTACTTACACAGAAAAAAATGCCCAGCGAATGTGGTGGGTGCCTTAACAAGTGTCTCGTGTGGATCTGCAACCGGGGTTCTTATTGGACAAACGAACCGAGTAAACTAGAAGCTTTGATTTCAAATTTAAAATACAGAGTGGTGTAAAATAATGTTAACGATCATATAAACTGAAATCACTCAAACTGAACGTTTGCACTTTTTCTTTTTTTTGTCTATATTGACATCCAAGATAATTAACAATATGTATCATAAACATTTACTAAATGGTTTAAGATAATTTGTCATAGAAGTTAAAGTCAATTGACTTTACCTTCGCAAGTAACACTTACATTAAACTAGTAGTTTTTAGATTTTATACGAATCTATTCGGAAGATCTCGAGGATGACACTTTTTTAATCTACTTGATGCTACATTGTTCTCTACGAGATTCATAGCTAATTTATTTGGATGGACACTTAATTTATTTAGATGTTTTTCACTATATGATTTTATTTCGCTTTTTACTGATTTTATGTGAAGATCGGTATGAATAACCTCATTTGGCACATACCATAGAGTATCAGCAATTGTGCTGATTGGTATCTTTGTAGGATTTCTATATTAGAATTACTGGCTGATCCCCACAACTGGATACCGTACGTCCATATGAGTTTTATGATGCACTTATACAAGAGAACCTTATTTTCAAAAGAGAATTGGGATTTTGCGTCCCAGGAGCCAGTACATTTCCCTGCATTTCAGCCCAAGTCGCTTTCTTTTTGTCCATATATGTTTTTTATATGTGAGGCACTTGTCTATGAGCATACCAAGGTACTTCACATCATCTGCCTGGGGCAGCATTCGGTTATTTAGAATCACTGGTGGGCAATTTCCTCTCTTCGTGGTAAAGGTAACATGCACCGATTTGGAGTCGCTCGCTCTAATACGCCATTTTCTTAACCAACTCTGGATTTGATTTAAGCTCTCCTACAAGTCCTCTGATGCTTGGGTTGCGTTCTTATGCGAGGCCATGATCACGGTGTCATCTGCAAATGTAGAGATAGATGTGTAGCTTGTTGTTGGTAGATCTTACCCGCTCCACAAAATTGCGTAGATACTGCCCTAGCTACTTGTGTAAGTAGCGGCTAGCTGCTGCTGTTCGGAGAAAGTCTGTTGGGTCAGTCGTACTTATTACAATTATTCTGCCAGGGCACCAAGAGTTACAATAAACAGAAGAAAACACTAAATTAAGCAAGTTTTGTTTATTGCAACTGCACGGTAGATAACAAAATTAAGAAGGGACACTGAAGATGTCTCCTTAACAATAAAAAATAAAAGAACCAATTAAATAGAACTGAAGGTTCACTTTAATCAAAAATATTAACAAACGCTAAAGGCGTAATTGACACTGAGTGACACTTCGGAATTTTAAATTCCGTTTTCAAAAAAATTTAAACCAACTAAGTCACAATAAATCCCCGTCAAAAGCATGCAATAGAAATTGTAATCTTTACTTACTAAGATATTAGGTGTGATTTTACTAGTAAATGGCTTGGTTAAAATCTTATCGGTTCCAAGAAAGCTTTCCCTTTTCTCAAGGGTTCCCTATCACAACCCAAAACAGATGACCATATGTGACCCGTTTTGTTTTCAAAGAATGGCAATAAAATTTGTATACACACAAGAGTGCGCAGAACCAAAATTATTACAATGAGTATAAAAAAAATCTTCCTTGGTACACCTTGGGAACGATGTTGAGGGATGGATGCTTCACTGTTTCAAATCCAATCAGATATCGCACAATAGAGCACAGTAGTTTGAAACAATTTTGATTGGCTTAAAATTAGGTCTTGAGACACTCCTCACTATATGTTTAACGGTCGTCAGATGTTGACAAATTAAAACCTCATAAAAATTTTCCAATCCAAAAAAAACTAAAAAAATTGAAAATCGGCAAATCGATTCAAAAACATGCAAGGTATTACTTACAAATATTCGCTATTAAGCTCTCAATAATTATTAAATCGGCACTAACTGTTAGTTTTTTCAAAAAAATATTCAAAAATTTTTCATTTGCTTTATACAAAATGTGTTCTCGTTATCTTTCTAACCTGCATATTTTTGAAATCTCATACCAACCTTTCAATTCTTCCATGTTCATAAAGATGAACTCAATGTAATTGGTGATCGTCCGAGTGAAGTCGAAAATCATACGCCAAACATTCCCGTTGTTATTTTTGAACAACCTGTATACAGCGTCATACCAACTGATGAAAGCGAAAATTGGAAAGATATAAGTTATTTGGAAAGCCTGCGTTGAAAGCAAAAAAATGTTTTTTGTTAACGCAACAAAAAACGGAAAACAAAATTAGAGTGAACGGTGTACTGTTGAGAGATTCTGAAGTGGAACAGGGACTGGGGCAGGGGGACCCACTCCTCAGCAGTGTTGTTTAATCTGGCGCTCGACAAGGCATTGCAAAATGGTGTAATAAACATATAGGCTACCATATTACACAATCGACATCAGTGTCTCGTCTTCGCTAATGACATTACAGTACTAGCAGGAACAAATAAAGAATGACAAAATGTCATAGCGAAGATCGTGGTATCGGCCCGGAAGCTAAGTTTAATAGTGAATGAACAAAATATATGGTTTGGAGTGATGAGCCATTTAGAGACAATGGATACTTACATGTCAAAGGAAGCTAAAACGAGAAGTACAAATTCGAAGAGGTGGAGTCGTTCAAGTACCGTGTAGATACAATATTGGGTAGGAGACCAGATATCAGTAGAAAACTAACTGCGAGAATAGCCGCAGAAAATAAAAGTGCATTTGCATTGAAGTAAATTTTGTCGGGAAAGATGTTTTCTAGCGCGGTGGAATTGAGCATTTCCTAATATATGATTAAATTTAACTAGCCAATAAAAATGCCTAACGAGTTGATCTCTGGAGAATCCATGGAAATTGTGCGATGGATATGTGCGGGTATGTAATATGGAAAATATCGGTTTTCATCACGATAGAATCACAAATCATTTTTTGATGGTACATAATATAACTTTGGGTGCGTTGGAAACTTTGAATATATTATAGAAGAACCACAGCCTTCAAGCATAATAAATGAAGCGTTAACGCCAGTGACGGTGTAGAATGGCAAAAGAAGACCCAGAAATGCCAACAATTCAAAACTAAGCTCTGGAAATGCAACCAATGCGAAAAGAGTTTTGCGTGAGTTTTATTTTCTTAAATTTGTTAATTTTAATATTAATTCGACATTATAGATCCCAAACTCTGTTGAACGATCATACCAATGCTCACAATGGCGTACGACCCTACATATGTTCAATTTGCAGCAAAGATTTTATATCGAAATACACGCTAAATGCCCATGGGTAAATACACCATGAAAGAAGTCGCAACTTTGAATGTTCCAAATGTTCAAAAAAATTTTTCATGAACAAAACTTAAAGCAACACCTAATAGTTCACTCTGATGTAAAAACTATTTTTGTCCACAATGCCGTAAGCTTAATATATTAACGAAAATTATAATTAGTAACCTTTTTCCTTGTAGCAAACTCGTTTAAAACTAAAAGTTACCTCGATCTACACATAATTGTTCATTCGAACAGAAAGGCGTTTAGATGTGATTATTGTGAAAAGGCGTTTGCGCGAGAAAAGCGGAATTGAAAGACCACATTCAAATACACACTGGAGAAAGATCGCATAAGTGTGATCTATGTAAAGCATCGTTTGGACAAGGTTCTAATCTTCAGTCGCACAAAAGAGCCATTCATTTCAACGATAGGCGCTATGTCTGCAATGAATGCGGAAAAGGATTCAAAAAAAATCGGTAAGATCTCGGTTTTAAATTAGTTTCTCGAATTGACCTTTTTAACTGGCGCTTTATCGAAAAATCTCGTCGGTATCACTTTTGACCATGTCTCTCTTTCGTTGTTTTATTTCTTGGCATAGGTAACGTGATCACTTCGTTTTTGGAGGAATTCTCTTGGAAAATTAAGTGGGTGGTTTGCCATTGCCTTCCAAGTGAAGACAATTAGAATCAAGTTTTCCAACCGCAAATTTAGGGTTATCCACCAAAATGTAAACATCTTCTAACTTTTGATTCTGGCTTTTACTAAATTTATCTTATTTTTAATCTCATCACGGTCTAGTTCATAAGAGTTACTAACTAAATTTAAACAATTTTCTTATTCTGATTTTAGATTACTAGTTCATCATATCATCACTTCTGGCATGGGCTAGGTCCTTGACCTGTTCCAGCCCATCTCTTCTTCGGTCGTCTCACATCTCTGCAATCTTGAGAAATTGTCAAGAAAAGCAAAAGCAAGCAGATCAAGAATTTTGAAGCACTGATAGAAGAAACTATGAGCGATTTGAATAAATTATCGAGTTCAATAGATTACGTAGATAATTTAAAACTTTACGATTGTCATATAAAAATAAAATCTTTACTCGGACAATTTCAAGAGTATTTGGCATTCGGCAAGAAGAAGAAAAAGAAAGCAAAGGTAGTAAGCGATGTAAATTTGTCGATCGGTTCAACGACCTCAAAATGTAATTTAAATAAGTCAGAAGAACCGAAAGAAGAAAAATCTCAAGAATATTCGGCAGTTAAGCAGAAGAAAAAGATAAAAAAGGTATTAAGAGATGTAAATTCAACAATAGCGGAGTCAACGACTACAAAATCTAACTTAAATAAGCCGGAAAACTCGAAAGAAGAAAAATTTGAAGAATTTCAAGAATATTCGGAAGTTAAGCAGAAGGAAAAGAAAAGAAAGGTAGTAAAAGATGTAAATTCGTTCATAAGCAGTTCAAAGACCACAAAATCTAATTTAAATAAATCGGAAAAGCCGAAAGAAGAAAAATCTCTATTACCTTTCAAACCAGTACAATCTAGGACTTCAAGAATTTCACTAATACTTTCAAATTCGGTGAATGGTCAAGCTTCAAGCCTTGCTTCTCAATCGAAGCCAGATTTAAAACGAAAACGTAATTCTCTAAATTCACCTCAAACGGCAAGAGTATAAAATAAACCAAGTGAATTGGAAACTTTGTTGCAATCCGATCGATTTCGTCCTTTTATACCTATAGAACGATCGGTTGTAACTGAAGAAAGAAAAAAGCAACGAGAAAATGCACATAACGAGAGAGTGAGTTTAGCAGGCAAAATAAATTTATCTTTGGCTGCTGATATAATGCGAACGTTTGAAGACGAACATGGTCTATACCAATTTCTACGGCCTAACACCACAATTCCCCATGGAAGAAATGCTGTTTAGTATTTAGTTTTCTTGGTTTACCAAGAGTTATGTGGAAAAATGATTTGAACCTGTAAAAAAATTTACAGAATTGGAGTTGTGCTAACGCCAAAGAGATAATTAGACTAAAATATTTATAGTTATTTTTCCGGCATTTTCAAAGAATATCGATTTATTAGTACGTAATTAAGATTTAGAGATTAGTGAATTAAGTATACGTTTTATTGGATTTAATGTTAAGTTGGCAGTACTGCCAAGTTTTTCAAATGTGCAAATTTTTATGGGATTAAGGTTCTGTAATTAAGATATCTAGATTAGTGAATTAAATATGACATTTGACTGGATTTAATGTCAAGTTGGCAGTACTGCCAGGTTTGTCAAATGTGCACATTTTCATAGGATTAAGGTTATGTAATTAAGATATTAAGATTAAGATTAGTGAATTAAATCATATAATGATGGCGCACACAGGAGAACGACCGCACGTATGTCCTATGTGTTCGGAAATGTTTGTATTTCCTGCACATTTAAAAAATCATAATGCGAATACATACTGATGAGAAACCGTACCACTATGTGGTGTGATAAAGATTTTAGAAGTTGTGACAACAAATCTTCACATTATTTGTAACATATTAATGAAAAACCATACAAATGTATAAACTGTGGTGAACAATTTATGCGCTTGCAATCTATGAATACACATTGCACAAATATCGGGGTCCCTAAGCAAGATACGGCAATACTGATAGGAGATTTTAACGTGCAAGTGGGAAGAGAAAATTATATAAGTGAGGTTGCTGGAAAGGTAACAATTCAGTGTCATAAATGACAACGGACACAGACTTTGCAATTTGGCGACCAGTACAAACATGACCTTCAGTAGCACGAGGTACAAACACAAGGCAGTACATAAGATTACGTGCGTGAGACCAGGAGGTGACTGGAAGAACGGAAACTAGATAGACCACAAACAGGAAAAGAACAAGTATAATAAAAGATGTAAGAACTTTGAGAGGTGCAAATATCGATTCGGACCATTTCTTGGTGGTTATTAAGATTAAACAACAAACTAATTTTGTAAACAGAAAAAAACTACGTAGTGACAAAAGATGTGCAATAGAAAGATTCAGTGACAGGATGGTGCAGAAAAGGTATAAACAGGATATAAGCAGTGAAATCAAAAAACTAGAGGCACAAGAAAATATTAATGAGGCGTGGACAAACATAAAAAATGTGATAAAGAGATGCACTGAAAAAAACGTAGGATATGCAGAGAAGAGAATAAATAAGAAATGGCTTAATGAGGATTGTGAATGAAAAATCTAGCAGAAAAGAAAACGCTGTACTTTCAGAAGCTATTAAATAAAAGTTATAGCAAGAAAAAACAGCTGGAAAATATAGAAATGGAAAAGGTTGACCATACAAGGAAATAGAAGATACAATAAAACGATTAAAAAATGGGAAAGCAGCGGGGCTAAATGAAATCTGTGGAGAAAAGATAAACAGCAGAGGAGAAGAGTTATTCAAGATGATGTATAAACTGATAATTATTATGCCCTAGAAAAATGAAGAAATCCCTGATGAGTGGCAGATTAGGGTAGTAATACCGATTTAAAATCTCGATCCCCACATAATTGTTCATTCGAACAGAAAGGCGTTTAGATGTCATTATTGTGAAAAGGCGTTTGCAAGAAAAGAGGGAATTGAAAGACCACATTCAAATACACACTGAAGAAATATCGCATAAGTGTGATCTATGTGAAGCATTGTTTGGACAACGTTCTAATCTTCAGTCGCATAAAATAACCACTCATTTCAACGATAGGCGCCATGTCTGCAATGAATGCGGAAAAGGATTCAAAGGAAATCAGTAAGATCTCGGTTTCAAAGTAGTTTCTCGAATTGACCGTTTTAACGGGCGCTTTATCGAAAAATTGAATTGGAAAGAGAAATGCAGTGACAGGAAGGAGTGGAGAAGAGTGGTAGAAAGAGCAAAGTCACACATGAACCTATAAAAGGGGCACGAAGGAGGAAAGAGGAGTAGTTCGCCTTATAAATGGATTGAGAGGACCTCAGAAGTGAGGTGGCTCGTTTAAAACTAAAGTAACCTCGATCTACAGTAGCGATCTAAAGTAAGTTGGCAAACAGTTTTTACAAAAATTATTAGAAAAGAAATCATTTAGTGGACTATCATATATTTTCTAAAAGTATGTAGATTAATACGTAGTTTAACGTATAAAACTTGCAGTTGGTATAAAACAAAGAAGTATATAAGCGAATTGAATTTTATGGAGGGTTCAAAAGAAAATTGGCATAACATCCAAACAATATCAAAACAATAATAAGCGTTCATAAAAGTTAATTTGATTGAAATATATCTTTCTTGATAATACATCGACATGCCCAGAAGGAAAGAGTATTCAGAAGATTTAAAAACACGGTTCTTAAATGGTTAAAAATGGAAATTCATTGAGAGCAGCAGAACGCGAATTTGACATTCCAAATCAAACAATAAGTCTCTGGTGTCACAAATATAATAAATATGGATCAGTAGAGACACGCCCAAGAACAGGGCGACCACGAAAACAACCAAAAGAGAAGATAAAATGATCGTTCGTGAAGCAATAAAAATCCTCGTGTAACGGCTACACAAATTGTTCAAAGTTTTAACGAAAATCGCGAAGAAAATATACATGTTTCGACAGTGAAACGTCGACTATATGCAGCTAAACTATTTGGCAGACGTCCTTGTAAGAAACCACTTATATCAAAAAGAATCGGATAGCCCGTCTGAAGTTTGCTAAAATCACTTACACTGGGAAAAAAGATTGGTCCAAAATTCTTTGGAGTGACGAAAGTAAGTATAATTTGTTTTCCTCGGATGGTATTAAGTATATTCGACGTCCAGAAGGTAAAAGATATGATATTAGATATCAAGTTCCTACTATAAAACATGGTGGAGGGAACGTCATGGTGTGGGGTTGCTTTTCTCGTGATGGCATTGGATCTCTACACAGAATTGATGGCATTATGGATCGGTTTATGTATGCCGACATACTGAGGGATCATATGCTACCACATGGCAAGAGAAAATGCCGCGCGGCTGGATATTTCAGCAGGATAATGACCCAAAACATGCTTCACAGCATGTTAAGCAGTACATGGACAAAGCTAAAATTCGGCTTTTAGAGTGGCCCAGTCAATCCCCAGATTTGAATCCCATAGAGCATTTGTGGGAAGAGCTCGAACGTCGAATAAGAAGTGAAAATTATAGTAATACCACTAAATTATGGGAAGCATTGCAGAGAGAATGGTCAAAATACCATTAGAACGTTTAGAGAAGCTGGTTGACTCGATGCAATCACGATGTAAAGCTGTTATCGCTGCAAAAGGGTTTGCAACAAAGTACTAAATGTTTTTAATCCATAGTTGTTACTATATGTATTTCTTTATTTTTTGTTTTAAGAGCGTTTTGTCATAACTTGATAAATAGAAATATTTCGAAATTTTCGTTTTTGAATTTTTCACGTTAATAAATTTTCTAGAAAATTATATTTATATTTTTAATTTAAAGCCTTTTAAGGAATAAATATTTGAAAAATTAAAGCAAAATATTGAACTTTGAAAAAAAACTGTTTGCCAACTTACTTTAGATCGCTACTGTACAAATAATTGTTCACTCGAACAGAAAGGCGTTCAGATGTGATTATTGTGAAAAAGCGTTTGCGAAAAAAGCAGAATTGAAAGACCACATCCAAATATACACTGGAGAAAGATCGCATAAGTGTGATCTATGTGAAGCATCAGGTCAACGTTCTAATCATCAGTCGCATAAAACAGTAACTCATTTCAAGAATAGGCGCTATGTGTGCAATGAATGCGGAAAAGGATTCTCGGATTCAAATTAGTTTCTCGAATTGACTTTTGTAACAAAGATCGAGAATGACCGCACGTATGTTTTATGTGTTCAGCAGGGTTTGTATATCCCACACAATTAAAAAGTTATATGCGAATACATCTTGGAGAGAAACCGTACCATTGCGTGGTGTGTGATAAAGATTTTAGAAGTTATAACAGCAGATCTTTACATTATTTTCAACATGTTAATGAAAAACCATACAAATGTTTTAAATGTGGTGAAGAATTTATGCGCCTGCAATCAATGAATACACATTGCAAAAATAACGGTCACTTTACAACTTCATATATAAAAAATGTAATCAAAATTGAAGAAACTCAAACGGAATCTGGTCAGGTAAGCTAAAAAGCATTTTTAGGAAACAATTGAGCTTTAATAAAAATTTTTAGGAATGTACTTTCATCGTAGATTAAGTGATTGTGGCGACTCTGAATTTAATCTAAATCACTAAATTCAAACTTGACCATTTTCGTGCTTTAAAGGTTGGTAACCCTTCTAACGGCATATACCTAGAGGACAACGATTGAGACCAGCAGGCGGTTAGTGCAAGCGGTGCAGAATAGTTCGAGAGGTTCGGTAGTTCCAGTGATCAAGGCGGCAGCGACAGTTGTTAACCCGAATAGGTTAAGGTTATTTGTTTTGTTTTACGTTGATTTTTGTTATGTCTTTTATAAATCTTATATAATAAATTGTTATTTTACGATTTGTGTGTGGGACCCTTATCACCTCCCACATGATAATAGATCCTACACAAAACGCAGTCATTACGGAATAATAATTAATCTATTTCGATGGCGAAAGGATAATATGAGGATAACAATATAATATAGGACACAAATAATGGATTTTAACGTTTCTCGAATGACCTATAAAAACATATGATTTAATAGTGTTTGCTGGTGGTCTAGAGCTTCTATTATCAGAAAACATACGTAAAATATAAATAAAAATGTAATAACATAAAATGTTTTGCGTTATATTTTGTAAATGGTTGACAAAAAATGTCTAAATAATAAAATATCAATAATGAAATAAAAGTAATTTTTAGATTTACTTCAATTCAACATTAAATATTAAATTTTATGTTGTATAAAATATTTTAAAAATTACAAGATTAGTGAAATTTGAAAATTTTACAACTTACATTTTAGTCTAAGATCCTGTTGCACAAAGTGGTTTCGTCTTTTCAAAAACTCGTCAGTTAAACTATCCCTAACTGAACGAAAATGGATTAAAATCCTTTAAAATTAAAATCAAAAACTATATTGGAAAATTTTTTAGTTAAATTAATTGACATGTATTTTGACACCCCATATCCACATACCTACTAGATTCTCAAAATGAATGTCACTAAGTAAACAAAAAATTAATCAAAAAATAGTATCTTTTTCACCGTCCATGGGTTCTGGACCTAATAAAATATTTCCAAATATTTTCAGCAAAATCCAAGAACTGAAAATTTTGACCTGTAGCAAAGATACACCGAAGCTCAATATGGTTTTGCAAAGCAATAAAAAATATTTATGCGAATAGTTAATTTTGAAAGTGCTCAAAGTAGCTCTTAACAAAGATAAAATCCATAAATTTCAATGTCTATGAGTTCCAAACATCAAAGTACCGACCGAAGTAAAAAGGTTTTGGAGCCTCGTGACTATCTCTATCATGGTGTATGGAGCCCCAATATGAATAAACACAATGGACATGGAGCGGCAAAAGCCAGGTTCGTGGCGGTGCAAAGACAAGTAGTACTGAGAACATTAAACGTCTACAAAATCATATCCACGGATGCGGTAATGATCATCGCATCGACTGTGCCAATACACCTGATGGTAGAAGAACGATGCGAACGGTTTCTCGAGTTTGTACCCTCGAAGGGACTCCGGGACGAGGCACCTAATAAGTGGCAGCAAACCTGTAAAAGCTCTCTCAATTGGAGATGGAGCCGGTCCGCCAGGGGCATAGTGAAATCAACTACTACCTAGCACATAATGCTCTTGACCCATGATTGTTGCGTCTCAGCTTTTTACTGATTTGTGTATGTGTACTGCGGCAAACGCCGCAATGTCGAACATGAACTGTCTTCAACTGCGATAGATAATCCGAGAGAAAAGTCGCTCAACTACAGCTGGAAGAACCCATGGCCGCTGAGTCAATTGTAAACACCATGACTAAGAAAATTTAAATACGATCAAAAGAATGGTGAAGAAAATTATTACTACCAAAGAGGTCGATGAGAGGAAACCGAGCTCTGCATTCTATTACAATAATTTATACCAATTTTTATAATAGTTGGCGTTCAAAGTGACTGATTTCGACTTTTGGATTGAAATTTATAGCCTAGTATTCAAAATGTGAAAGTTGACTATTAGCGGACTGCAGTTTTTTGTGCATCTTCTTTTTTTGGTAAACTGAAGAAGCAGATCCCATCTTGAGAACTGGAAAACCCCACAGCAACTTCGCTATATGAAGATTATTGTATGTCACATCAAGGAAAATAACTTTTGTATAATATACTGCTAAGATCGCTCGACTAAAAATGAGAAGTGCACAGGTATGCGTATATTGACCTGTAAGGTGCTCTTCTTACATGAAATCAGCCCTTTATATAGCAAAATTTCTTGAAAACTGTTCTGATTAGCCTTTACAGAGAAATAAATGAAAGGTCTTTCTTATTCTGTTACCAATGCAATTGAAACTACGCGCGGGCCATCCTTTGGGTCTGCAGAGTACGTAGAAAAATTGTGAGCCCATTTAATCCAATGGAAGCGGAGTTACGAATCCCTGAAAGTTGATACTATCAGACGAATTTCGTGTTTAAATAGATTTTCTCTGCAGCAGTTACGGTAATGAAATTTCTTTAACAGAGCCTAATGTATGTCACAAATATCCATGCTCAGCGTTTTTGATTGGTTTTGTGGATCACTTGCTATAAATTAAAGCTGTTGGCGTATTATAAGAGAAAATTGTTATTTCAATTTCTGTTACAAAACGTACGCTTAGTGTACCTTTCCTATTGTTTCCTTGGGTTAGAAGTCACGTAACTGATAAGACTCGAATACAAGAAAACGTCGCACAGTGGGGTATTTGACCTCAAAAGCTGGCATTAAATCAAATACTATTTATACGGATTTCTAAGTTGGATATCTATTTTAGGACTGTCAATAATATTTAAAAAATTCATAGATAGGTTGTAGCGCAGTTTTTATTTAAAAATGGCCAAATCTTGCCACTATTGACGCGCACGAATAGATTAACGAGATTACAGATATAATCTTGGGTAAACTTTTTCAAGCGCGACTGCTTCCTTATATCAATACCTCTTAGTTAAAAATAGGTCGGCATTTGCCGAATACAACTAAAATTTCTAAAACTGTATCACCCCAACTAATACATTTTTACATTTAGCATGAATACGATTGTTGTAACACATATTTTTATAAATTAATTGTTATAGAAGTTATATAACATATCACAACTTGCAGGCTTCACAAAAAAGTAAGAATTTTATAAAATTTTAGCAAAATTATGCTTTCAAAAATAAGTGTAAATACACACAATATCACATTTGTGCATATATTTTACGATGTGGAAGAAATTTGAAACGAGTAATGTCGAAACTAATTCGTGTAATTTGTAACTAATATTTGATTTTTGAATTTCGGGCAGCTTTTGAGATCAAATACCCACTGTGCGTAGGTGTAATCCATTTTTTCTTTTGTTTTATCTACTAGGTTAGTGTGAATTATTTAATCATGTGGTTTAATCGTGAATTATTTAATACATCGTGACCCATAAGACCTCGAACAAACATGTTTTCTTCTTTTCGCAAAATCACTGAATTTTTCTGAAAAATAATTTAGTAATCCGATACTAAGAACTATGGCGATCAGAAAAACAAAAGAACAAAAATTAAATAATCAGTTTGCGAGTTACAAAATGTCAAAAGTCGCGCCGCAATTTTATCGTTATTTGAAGCTGGAAATCGTCAATGTGAAATAGTTCGAATGCTTAAAATTTCTCGACAAACCGTTTCCGATGCGATCAAATGATTTTAAGAACTTAGTAATATGGAAGACCGACCCGAAAGAAGAAAAAAATGTTTTGCCAATACTCTACGGAATCGCAATATCATCAAACTTTGGATTCAAAGAAATTCGAGACTCGATGCGAAAACTGGTTTGTGAAACCGGAATCACGTGAGAGTCGGCTCGACGAATAGCTAAAAATAAACTTAAGAAGAAGCCTTAAAAACTGCGAAAAGCCCAAATGCTAACTGATGAAAACAAGCTAGTACGACTTCAACGATGCCGTGCTCTTCTACACCTTTTCCAACAGTAATTGAGAAAAGCTCAACTGCTATTGAGAAAACCTCAATTGTAATTAATATTTTTCAATTGATATTGAGAAGTCCTCAATTGTAATTAATATTTTCCAATTGATATTGAGAAGTCCTCAATTGTAATTAAGATTTTCCAATTGATATTGAGAAGTTGTCAAATGAAAATGAGAAAACGTCAAATGAAGATGAGAAAGCATCAATTCTGCAACGTGCTGAAATGAATTCGCTTGTTAACAAAAGAAAACGTTCTGAATATGTTCAAAGTTTGAACAATTACATACAGCAAGGAAAGCAAATTGTTTGGATGGATGAAACCAACTTTAATTTGTTTTGTCGTCGAACGCAAGGCCGTGCAAGAATTGGCGATAGAGCTGTTCAAGTACTTCCAGCTTCAAGAGGACCTAACCTTCATTTAATTGGAGCAATATCTGTGGCTGGCGTTATAAGTATGGAACGTAGAAGAGGATCGTTTACTGCAGAATTAGCCAGTGATTGGGTAAGGGCATTAATGCAGCGATGGCAAGATATGGAAAACGAACTGTCTGACTTAGTGCTTGTGGTAGACAACGCGCCTTGCCATTCAAGGTTGCAAACGCTGTTTGATGGAACGACAGCAACTCTGTTGCGGCTAGGACCTTACTCTCCCATGCTGAATCCCATTGAATATATATGGTCGAAAATCAAGGCAGAAGCAAAAACTAATATTCGACTTCCCAATGTCCAAGGGCCTAATCTTACCGAACAAAGACTGGCCTATTTAGAGGAAATAATAGATCGGGCAAAGGACACCGTAACTGGAGGAGATTGTGCTCGTGCTGCACAACACTGCACAATGCACCACGCAAAAGCCTTAGCAATGGAAGATATGGAAGTCGGTCGCTAAAAATGTGATTTAAGATATGGCTATGAACAATAACAATTTATGCTGTATTTGTTATATAATATCAATAAATAAATAAAATTAAAATGTTGCTTTAAAACAAAGTATATTAAAAATTTATAATATGCTTTCCGAATTACAATTGAGGTTTTCTCATCTTCATTTGACGCTTTCTCATTTTCATTTGACGATTTCTCAATATCAATTGGAAAATATTAATTACAATTGAGGACTTCTCAATATCAAATGGAAAATCTTAATTACAATTGAGGACTTCTCAATATCAATTGGAAAATCTTAATTACAATTGAGGACTTCTCAATATCAATTGGAAAATCTTAATTTCAATTGAGGACTTCTCAATATCAATTGGAAAAGGTGTAGTTATAACGCACCGCTGCTCAAAAATGGGAAAATTTCGTTTTAATTTTTTTTTTTATTGACATCCAAGATAATTTACAATCTGTTTCATAAACATTTAGTAAATGGTTTAACATAATTTATCATAGAAGTTAAAGTCCACTGACTTTACCTTCACAAGAAACACTTACATTAAAATAATAGTTTTTAGATTTTATACGAATCTATTTGGAAGATCTCGAGGATGACACTTTTTTAACTACGTGATGGTACATTGTTCTCTACGAGATTCATAGCTAAGTTATTTGGATGGACAATTAATTTATTTAGATGTTTTTCACTGTATGATTTTATTTCACTTTTTACTGATTTTATGTGAAGATCGTTATGAATAACCTCATTTGGCACATACCATGGAGCATCAGCAATTGTGCGGAGCACCGTCGATTGGTATCTTTGTAGGATTTCTATATTAGAATTACTGGCTGATCCCCACAGCTGGACACCGTACGTCCATATGGGTTTCTGATGCACTTATACAAGAGAACCTTATTTTCCAAAGAGAATTGGGATTTGCGTCCCAGGAGCCAGTATATTTCCCTGAATTTAAGCCCAAGTTGCTTTCTTTTTGTTCATGTATGTTTTTTATATGTAAAGCGCTTGTCTATGTGCATACCAAGGTACTTCACATCATCTGCCTGGGGCCGTATTTGATTATTTACTAGAGGGCAATTTCCCCTCTTTGTGGTATAGGTAACATGCACCAATTTGGAGTCGTTCGCTCTAATACGCCATTTTCTTAACCAACTCTAGATTTGATTTAAACTCTCCTGCAAGTCCTCTGATACTTGGGTTGCATTTTTATGCGAGGCCATGATCACGGTGTCATCTGCAAATGTAGCGGTAGATGTGTAGATTGTTGTTGGTAGATCTGCTGTAAATACAAAATAGAGCATTGGTCCACGTATACTGTCCTGGGGTTCTCCAGAGGCTATCGGGGATAGACTCGAATATGCATCTTTGAACTTTACTCGAAAGATTATCTAAGTGAGGTATGATTCTAAGAGTAAGTAAAAGTCGGGTAATTCTTGACTTATTTTTATTAGAAGATCTTTGTGCCAAACCTTATTGAACGCCTGAGAAATGTCTATAAATGCAGCCGTAAAAAACTTTTTGTCTTCGAGGCTTTTTGAAATCACATCTACAACACGATGCTCTTGTTCGATGGTGGAATGCTGCTTTTTAAAACCAAATTGGTGCTCGGGTATTGTATTTTTTTCAGATAAGATTGATTATATTCTATGCAGCAACATTCTCTCAAAAACCTTTGACAAAACAGGAAGGAGGTTAATTGGTCTATAGGAACCGGGATCTTGGGGTGGTTTTCTCAGTTTCTGTATTAAAATTATTTCAGCAACCTTCCACTGGGGTAGAAAAACGTTCAGTCGAAGAGCAGCATTGCAAATATAAAGCACAAATTTCATACCTCTATCAGGCAGTTCCTTCAATACTCTCCCAGGGTATGAGGTTGTACCCTGGTGCCTTTTTGGAACATAGTTTCTTTATTGCCTCTTCAACGTCACCCATCTTGAATTGTTTATTGGTCTGCTGTTTATTAAGTGGTTCTTCAACAATAGTTTCATCACCGTCTTGGCCTTCTTGTGGGAATGGTTGAAAAACTCTAGTTAAATGTTCAGCAAAAGCGTCGGTGACTTCTTGTCCAATCTCCGTTCGATTTTTTAATTGGAGGTACAAAGGATGTTGGTCGCTTCAGGTGTCTAGTGGCTCGCCACAGTGAGTAATCAGTCGATTCTGAAGGTGATAAGTTAGCGAGGTAATTTTCGAACGATTTGTTTTTTAAATCATGTAATAGCATTTTAAGCTCCTCTGCTGCGTGACTCAATTAGGTTTTATCACTTGGGTGCCTACTTACCTGACATATTCTTCTGAGTTTTCCTTTTTTAGCAATTGCTTTTTTCACATCAAGAGGGCAAGTTTCTTCCTTCTCGGAAAAGAGCACTGGTGTAGATAACCAAGCTGCACTCTGAATAGTACTTGTCAGATGTTCAACGGCTACCATAAGATTCATTTCTAATTTTAGTGGCAAAGTTAGGTCGATATTCTCGTTTATCAGAGTTTTAAATGTATCCAGTCAGTGAATTTGTTACACAACGTCGGCGGTTTATCGTTGTTTGCAATTTTTGAGTTAAGTTCAATCAAGACTGGGGAGTGATCCGACGATAGATCCAGGCAAGGTTTCGCTTCCAAGTAGTTTCTGGCAATTCTTTTGTAATACAAATATCTAGAACATCTGGGTGTTTATTTCTATCAGTGGGCCAGTATGTTGGGTGTCCTGTTGATATGTGGTTTAAGTTTTTTCTTATTACAGTTTTAAGTAGTTCTCTACCACGGGGATTTGAGTTCTGGAGCCCCATAGTTGATGTTTAGCATTATAGTCACCCGCTGCAATAAAGCGGTTGCCGAGTGTTTCGAAAAACTCCGCGAAGCTATCGTCTTTGATGATATGTTTTGGGGGCAGTAAATAGTCGTTAAATTTATAGGACCGCCTAACTCTTCAACCATAATACTCGAAGCTTGCAGGTGTTTTTTCTGATGTTTGGGTAGTTCATAATATTTCAGTGAGTTTTTGATGATTATTGCCGCACCGCCGTGATCCGTGCCATCAGGATGACGCAAATGATAAATAGCGAAATTTGGGATTTTTAGATAACTCCGATTAGTAAAGTGAGTTTTGGATATAAACATGATATCAATTTTGTGATTCTTTATAAAAGTTACTAACTCTTGTCCATGTTGGAACAAGCTATTGGCATTCCATAATCGTTTTTACTTATGAAAACTTTTTTACTATTGAACAATTTTACAATCGTCAAAATGATAGGTATTGGTCAGAAGAAGCACCCGAATCTTCTGCCATTCTTGTTCATCGCCAATACCCCAAGTCTGTCATGGTTTGGGGAGGTATTTGTGCTACCGGTAAAACACCTTTAGTTTTTGTGGTAGAAAAAATAAAAATTAACAAGGAAATCTACCACAGGAATAATCTTAAATTATTCTGTAATTAAAAAGTAATCAATTTTCTTGTAATCACTTTTACCAAAAAAATAATAACATGGCCGTGACCCATTAAATATTATCAATAATAAAAAAATTATTTTAAATTGAGATTACTTATTTACGTTATATAAACTCTTCTGTTCAAAAATTAGTATATTTACAAACACATGTAATTCGAAATATTTTTCTCAAGCAAAATCAAGTACATGCGACTACCACTTAACTAATCAAGCTCTACAATTTATACCATTGTATAACTATTTTGCTACTAAATAATTCAAAATATTAAGATCGATACAAAATTTAAACATGAGTTTAAGTTGTATTAAGGTTTTTATTTACATTACAAAGTATCAACCGAGTTGTGTAGATTTATCCCGCCATGCATTTAAAGTTTGCTTCAATATGTTATACAGCTGTTGGTTTTTGGCCAATAGAAATAAAGAGCCGTGCTATGTCAGTTTTTTACAATTATTGGTACTTCGGATTATGTACAATTATTACAGTTAGTTTTCCATTGTCTCTCATCTTGGAATTATGGATGATTAAAAACAACATAAAAATGTTTTTAGCTAATTTGGCGTTTGCTTTAACTTTTGCTTCAGTTTAGTACAAGTACACAGTTATATTTGGTCTACGGTAAAAATATTATTGCGGAAAATAGAAGCCACGGAAAGAAATATTATTGAAAATGGAACACCAGAAATTAAAATGCTAGTCATGAGGGAATTGAAAAGGCACCAAAAGTTAAACATAGTTTATGCGATAGCGACTTTGTTATGCGATTTTATTTTCACCATAAGTCCTTGGATAGGCAACTATTTTGGGGATTCAGACGATGCAAAGCAATTGCTTCCTGTAGAGTCCTGGCTGCCCTTCGACAAATACGTCTATTACAAAACCGCTTTCGTTTACGAAGTCATTGGAGGAATGTGTATTTCTGCTTTTAGTGCTGGCTCTTATTATTTCTACTTTGGTATTATGCAATTTGTATTAACTCAGTTTAAAATTTTAAAGCACGAAATAATCATAGGCATCGATCATAAGCTAAACGACTACGAAATACAACAAAACATTCGCAAAATTGTTATATACTACAACAACATCATCACGTAAAAATATTAGGCGTGAGTAAGCGATGATTTCTCGGCTCATATATTTTTCTTTTAGATTTGTACATCAACTAGACCAAGTTTTACATTATCTTATGCTGGGGGGGTCAACAATATTTATTTTGCAAACTGCAATCGTTGCTTTCCAGGTTACTACAGTAAGTTCTTACTGATCAGTTAAAGAGAATCTAATGTGCAATGCCTTTTTTTTTCAGGAAAAACTGTCGATTGAAATGCTAAAAAGTGCAGTGCTGCTCAACGCTTTTCTTCTGGAATTATTTTCGTATTATTGGCTGTCTAATGAAATTACTTTGGAGGTAAATGCCATTCTTCTTCTTCGTTTGCTCCTTGTCAGAAGCGTCGTGACCCAGCTTGGCTGAAGCCAAGATGAATTTTCATGGGAGTATAATTCATGGGTGGTTTCCGTTGCCTTCCCATGGTCCACAGATTGATATTGGACCTTTGATCACAGCAGTGTATCCGACTCGACTAGGACTCGAACCGCGGTCTACCGCTTTCCAGTCGGCCGGTGTATGCTTTACGCTACACTGCTGGTCATTGCCATGCCAAATGCCATTAGCATACATAATATCTTATATTGCTTATTTCTTTGTTTGAAGGAACTGAAATTTTAGGTTCCCTGCTGCGGTCACCAATCAGCAATTGCATTATTTGCACAACACTTTTATTTAAATTTTCCAAAGTTTACTTTTGTTTTATCTCACTGTTTACTCTTCAGTAATCATTGATTAAATTTTCAAAATTAATAAAATTTATTTTTATCAATGCAAAACTACAATCAAGTTTCATCAAATCTACAATCTTCATCGAGAATTAGTATTGCTTCCTTTTTTACAGTTTCGAGCGTAATTCTTTTATTCATATTATCAGATTACTAAAGTTCTCCCGTTTAGATGGCAAAATGAAATTTACAGCAGATTGATTTTTGATTGCATTGCGTACACATGCTTTATTAACTAAAATACTAAACTGTAATTTAGAATTCTAGCGTTGCCGATACCATATGGGAGACCGACTGGTACAATTGCAGCAGAAGCGTTAAAAAGATGTTGATTCTTGTAAGGATGCGATCACAAATACCACTACAATTATCGGTTGGGCCCTTATATTTCATGAACAATGAGACAATGGTTAAGGTATGATTTTACAGCAAACCCATATAACATTTTAAACATTTAATTTTTTCAGATACTGAAAACAAGTGTGTCCTACGCAGGCGCTCTGCGAAAATTCAATATGATTAGGAATGAAAATTCCTAAAATAATTTATTGGACTTTGTAGTTAACTGCACTCGAGATTGAGCATAAATTCACCTGGGGATTTTCTTTAAAGTACCTAGTTTCTAGCACGCCCCTGCAAATCAATCACACAAGACGCGATCTGCTAGAGGTTGCTTTGAAATATTATGGTTTACTTATGTTGAGAGTACTTAGAGCATTGTTAAAAATATTTGCGCTTTTGGAAGAACAAAAATTGCGTCTTAAAAATAAAATCTGTAATGCTTCTTCTTTATCTGTTTCTGTAATTTCTTCATCTAGAGATATCTATTAGATAATCTATCTGTAAGATAAATTAACGAAGTAACCAATCATATCTCTGATTGTTTTGTTTTGCTGCTGTCGGATTGGTTACTTCTTTAATTTATCTAATAGATAGATTATCTAAGAGATATCTTTGGGTAGACTAATCTGGTATAAGTCTAAAAATAGTTTTCAATATCCAAATACCTTTTAACAATCACGAAGGTACTCTTGAAGTTTACAAATCTTAAATTAAATTTATTTATAATTGACGGTCTGTGGCTGAGATGTTTTAGTCCAAGGACATCAAATTTGGCGTTATACGAGCATATAAATCACTAAAAGACCACACACTAGTAATCGGAACTGGAAACGAGGAGGGGGTGGAGGTCAAATTATTTATTGTAAAACAATACCAAAATTCTGACGACCGTTTTTTACTCGAAGGATTATTTAGATTATTTCTGTTATTTAGGAAGAGAATGTATGTTGAAAACTTTAAATAACCAAAAATGTTGATGCAGACCAAAACGTCCATGTTATATGCCTGATGGATGTAAAAAAATATAATTATTCGAGTTAAATATGACAATATCAAGATGTTTTTATAATTATACAATGTTTAAATATTACACAACATGTAGTTTGATGTGATAGGTGACAGACAAACATTTTAAACTGGTAACGTGGGCATGAATTCGTTGGAATTTTTAGCGATTTGCTTCTGTCCTCATTCAAATTTCACCTTGACTATAAGTACTTTTAAAGCTTTTATTTCTGTATAAATATAAGTACAATAAAATAAATATTGTTGTAGTAATACCTAGTTATGTATCCAATTCAAATAAAATATAATATGATTTAAAAATAAACTAGTGAAATAAGCTAGAAAAATTAAAGTCTTTTTGTTATTTTTACACTTCAATTTCAAGTGCACTTTTACGTAATATACTGCATTAACAACCTAAAACATTCGAATTCCTAACAAGAACAATCACAATATATTTTTGTTTATATCTAAATATTGAATGACCAGCAGTGTAGCGTAAAGCATACACCGGCCGACTTTAAAGCGGTAGACCATGGTTCGATTCCTAGTCGAGTCGGATACACTGCTGTGATCAAAGGTCTAATATCAATCTGTGGACCATGGGGAAGGCAACGGAAACCACCCCATTAATTATATTCCCTAGTAATGTCAGCTTGGCTTCAGCTAAGTTGACTCCAACATCCGAATACGGTGAAGAAAAATTGAAAACCTGAGGGGTCAGCAATCCTTTCTCACAAAATTTATTTTTGTGAAGCCTCGATGTTAAAAACTAGCTTTCTCCAGCGGACGCTAGAGTCGCAGATCCAGTTACTAGGGACTCTCCAGTAATAAAACCCAGTTGAACAATCCAATAGAGTTTTATTAAAAAAATCAACAACTGATCGTTGAGATCAAAAAAATTTACATAACCAACCCTTGGCAATTGGCAGGATTGAAAAGTGACAGTATCACGCAGTACGTACTCAAAACAATTATCAATCCGATTCTTCGGATCCTCAAAAATAACTGATGCGGATACAATGCAGTTAATAAAGGTAATAATAAGAGACTTACCCGTTTGTACAAACAATAAGTTTACAGGATGTGATAAGACAATTTGGACCTTTAAAAACTGCTCGATTACCTCTACAGATATGACTACCGCACAATCCACGTACGCACTAGCACGACACCTGAAGAACACTTCCAACCGGGTGATGTCCGCCGCTTGAAGATCTCCAAGATCTCCGCCAAACGAAGGTGCACTTAAATGTTCCTCCTTGGAACCTCGGTGAACGAAATAAGATCGAGTATAACGATGGCTAACACCCATCAAAAACTGCCGTGGTAAAATCCAAAATAAAATATCCTACCACGATCGTAACAGTGACCTGGTGTAAACAATTACTGTGACGACGTGATAACATGAAGCTGCGCAACCACGATAAAGTTTCGCAGCGATTTGCGCACGACGAAATATCAGCTGAGCAAATATGGCGCGTTAAACCCAAACCAAAACTTTTCACCATATGAAATTTGATTTCCTCTTTCCATAGGAAAATGATCCGCCCACGCGATCGGAAACCACAATTGCGTTTTACTATTACTACCCACTAACGTAGGATATGAATATTCAAACTATGTCTAGCGATCAGGCAAAACTTGCCACTCAACACTTAAACGGTCTACACCCGCTGAATGCTCCGCCTAGACTCTTTTCTAGTTCCCCACCTAGACTCTTTTCTAGTTCCCCACCGCCCGCTCAAGCGCTCGCACACCCGTACACATGGTAAATTATCAGGACACATGCGAAATTATCACAAGGTTAGTTGATAATTTACAAAAATATTCTTTGAATTCAATAATTTTAAATATTTATTGAATTTAAATTGGGATTCGTATGAAAATGTTAAATTTTCGTAACAACGGATAGGCACCGAAAGAAGAAAAATATTGAATACAAGTTATTATTTTCAAATTGCTATTTTCAAAACTGTAGCGTCACCTAAGTTTCTTTCTCTTGGGATAAACAGCTCCTGTGGTAGTATTTTAACCAGCGGTGCAATGGCCAATTTATTATGGCAAATTAAAGCCGTGCAGCCGTTAATCTTTGAGGCGGCTCTCCAAAAAAGGACTTTCCCGTTTGCTGGCTCATAGAGGCAAGAGACGCTAACGAAGAAGAAGTGGAAAAGGAGTGATTTAAGTGCCACGCCACGTATTTAAAAACTGATTTGCATAACAATGAATGCAGCAGATACCAAAGCAACTGCGACCGGGCCTAATGCCGCGAGTAATAAAGAGTGCTGATCCGTTCTAATTACAGATTTTTCTTAGTCGTTAACTCAATTTCGAGTATTGTGACCACTCCCTATAATGGGGGGACTTTCTTGGACAATTACCTCGGTGGGTAGTCACTTCCTTCCGAGGGAGAATGGTCAGAAGAAATTTTTTACTCCGCCCGGGCTCAAAACGGGTATCACGGTTTGGTATTCGACACACTCAAGTACCAGACCATGATCGTCTTTATTACAGTTACAGATTTAATTCTTATTCTTCTAATTTTGGCTAGGAATAACCTTGTATGCCCAGATCTGTTGATCTGTTTTACTTAACAGTATCATCGACGATGTTCCGAAGCCACTATCAGTACCGTGAGCAGTACTTGCTTTACATCTGAAGTAGCTTGCTAGGCTTGCCTCAGATGTGCTTGTTACCCAATTTTTATTGTTAATGCTGGCAATTCATTAACATAGGAGGCCACCGTCTTTACGTGCCTTCTGAAGCACGGAGACGGCATTGCAAAGTGAGCTCTATCCGGATTTGAACCGGGCGCCTTACATTAGCAGTTCATCGCGCTAACACTCGGGCCAATGACTATCTCTTAATACTTATTAAATTCGCATAATATAACTGAGTGTAATATTGAGTTATCATTTAAACTAAAAAAAGTGTATGAAATGATATGTAACGCAATTATAAATATTTGGTAGCGTAGGTACCGCAAGCAAGCGTCTCTTATACAGGACATCTGTAATTATACATAGGAAACTATGTGATAATTCTCTTGCAAATATCCCGCCTTGCTACCTTCACATTCGTACTACTATGGAGCATGATGCATCGAGACTCGTTTCCAATGTTATGGAATTGCAGTAATACTGGTAGAATTGATTCCGAACTGAATTTTTTCGGAATTTTTTTCGAAATTTGTTGTCCAATCACAAATTTAATTTTGTTATTAGGTAATTAGACCCTCATCCTTCATAATTTGTTGTAAAAAACGAGATTCTGGTATGTTAAATGTTGCCACAACCCATTTTAATTTCGATGGGTGGGGTTACAGTTCACAAGAGCCAATGATAAAATTGCATTCTAAATTAATTTTTAAAGCCGTTTTTGAACCAAATTTGCGGACCATTCACAAATTTTATTCTTTTTTATGTGTATCTGGAATTATTATCTTTTATAATTTACAAAA
Organism: Lycocerus yunnanus; assembly: GCA_036346125.1. NCBI lineage: Eukaryota > Metazoa > Arthropoda > Insecta > Coleoptera > Cantharidae > Lycocerus > Lycocerus yunnanus. Next base: position 5,372 of record JARFIX010000150.1, on the reverse strand, counting down.
ATAATTGTTAAAATCGCAATCAGGGTTAATCGACTCTCGCCCTGTATCCTACTCGGGAGACGCAGTTTCGACAAAATGCTTCGTGCTACTGTTTTAGATACGCAATGCGTAAGAATGTATTTGTTTAGATTTGTCTATGACATTTTATTTCGACCAAAAACATCTTTCAACCTCTTTGATTTATCTAAACTCAACTTTTCTATTGCAAATATGTTACTTTTTCCTGTCTTGTATATTCCTGGGTCTTACCTATTTTGATTTTCATTATGACTATATTGTGATCTGTATCAACACTTGTTCCTTGATATTATCTTGCATTATTTATTTTGAAAGTTCTTTTATTTGCTACCACAATATGATCGATTTGGTTCCCACTGTCACTTCCTAGTCTCATCCAGGTCTCTTTATGTTTGGCTTTGTGCTTGAAATCTGTGGTCACTATTCTCAAGTTATACAACGTCGCCAAGTTATACAGGTTTTCTCCGTTTTCTTTTGTTCTTCTGTGTTTTATATGTATTCCAGCTACGTCTCTAACATAATCCTCTGTTCCAAATTGGGCATTAAAATCTCCTAACAATATTAGGTCATCTCTTTTTGGGATGCATTGGTATAGTTTTTCAATTTCCTTGTACATTTTATTTTTTTCTTCCTTATCAGCATCCTCTGTCGGTGCGTACGCATTTATTACAGATATGTTTACGCCGCCACCTCTAATTCTAACGTATGCTAGTCGGTCGTTTATCGGATTAAATTCTAATATGTTATTTGCAAAGTTTCTTTCCACTATGAAAGGTACCCCATTTCATCCTTGTTTTTTCCCCTGAGGTCAGCACTGTATGTTTTTCATCTTTATTTCCCCATTCTTTTCCATCTGACTTCATGTATTGCTGCCAGGGTTATTTCGTATTTCTCAATAACCTTAACTACCTCATTAATTCTTCCAGGGATTAGCATCGTTTGCACGTCCCATGTTGCTATTCTTCTATTTGCCTTTCTCTTTTTTCCTAATTCTTTCTTTTTTCATTTATATTCCTTATCGTCGGTTTCCAAATAAAAATTTGTGTGAATTGCAGGGGTCGTTCCATTTTGGGAGTCTTTTCAGATGCTTGCTAGTTTTTTTAACCAGCCCACCCTAAGCCTCCTGGTGCTTTATTATGATTGACTATATGTTCCTCCAGTCATATACCCTGTTACTGATAGTGAGTTTTTGATAACCAACTCTGGTCCTGTTTCCCTTTTCGCTCTATTTTCGTGCGACTTCCCTTATCTTTCTTTGTATCTCCAACTCGTTTGTTGTCATATTATCTTTCTTCAATATCTGTATTTTCTATGATTGCAGCTTAACTACTATTGATTTGTTTTCCACACTTCTCCCAATCTGAAAAGCTTCTCTCGATCCAATCTTCACATTTAGTTCTTTTTTAAGAGTTTCCGGGATTTTTCTTTCACTTGCGTAGAGTTAGTTACTTCAAGTCTTTTGATTATTATATTGTTTCTGGTTTTTTCTTTCTTGATTTTTAAAGGCATTTTTCAATTCTTTAACTCTATTTGAAAGTATTTGATTTTCTTGGATCTAGAATTCCTCTTTTTCCTTACTATCTGTTTGCACCTTATTAATCTCGTTTCTCAGTTCTCTCACCTCTTCCTTATTCTCTCTAAAACTGTCTTGCATTTTCGATTGCATAGTTTTAGTAGCATTTAAAACATTCATTTCTATATCCTGTGTTTCACCTCCTTTCTCAGACTGTTTCGTCTTCAAAGGTGATCTTGCGTTCTTTTGCTCTTATGAAGCACCGTATCCGATCCTACGATGTCTTCACTTTTTATGATCTCTTTCGTTTTGCATATTCCAATAATTGGCTTTCGCTATTCGCACGCGTTCTTATTTCAATGGTGTCCCTTTAAGTAACCTTCCTATTCCTTAATTCATCTGTCTTTTCTCTATTGTATTTACAAATGGTTTCTCGCTCGCGTAAGCTTTGATCCGGGTCCACACCTCGGAGATCGCTACTTTGTATGCTTTGCAGGTATTTTAGTATTGCTTTTGATTAAATTGATGTAGTTAACATATTTTCCATTTCTAAGCGATCCGCGTATTTTGGAACCAATCATTAAAAATCATCACTTCTTGGAGTTTTAGGATGAGGAATCTACATATTAATTACCATCCGAAAATGGATTTAATTTCTAAATTTTATGTATTTATGAGAAAGGGAATTATAACTTAGAGGTTATAGGTATAACCCGTAACAACCTCAGTTTTAGGATATTGGATTTCTGATGATCTTCAGGAGATCTGGGCTCACTTTTCGGTAGCCATCAAACCGTCAAGGAAGTACAGGTAAGCCTAAACTTGGAAATTTCATTTCTTACAGTTTGTATTTTTATCATAGTTTTTCAAAATTTGTAGTACGAATCTAAATTAATTAAATTTGATTATAGCTTTGCTGTTGGGTAGTGTGTTGTGGCAGTGTCTTTGCCTTTCTCGATTTTGGTAAATAAGCCGTACCCACCAACGACGAACTTTTTCAGGTACTACGTGATTTCTTTTTTTTTAAATTAAAAGTACATTAAGAAAAATTAAACCTAGAGCAACGTCACTAGATTCCACGTCCATTTTCAATATCAACTGTTTTTGAAACGGAATTACGCAATATTGCTGTTATGTTCAAAAAGATTAAGCTTAATGACTTGGTATAGCACAACCTATGTGGATACTTCTACATTATGTATGTTGGGTTATGCTACGATAAAATTTTACAATAGCATAGCACAAGCTATGTGGCGAGATCTTTACTGCATGGTCTTGCATTGCATTGTATCATGTTGCGTCGTGTTACATTCTGTCGGATTGTATTTCATCGTGTCGCATAGGTATAGCACCCTATTGCATCATACCGCATCGTATTACATCATATGGCATTGTATTGCGTTGCATTGTATTCCTTTGTATTGCATTTTTTTTCATATTTTTGATAAAAATTTGTATTGGATATAATTTTACTATGTAAGCATTTTTATAGAAAAATTAAGATTTTGCGGTCTGTTTTTAAGACAATTTTTATTTAATATGCTTAATTTTTCTAAAGTGGATTTACTTGTAAAAGTTTATTAATTACGCAACGGGGTCTTAGACTAAAATGTAAGTTTTTAAATTTATTTATTTATTAATTAACGGAATACTCCTTGAAACAATATATGTATAAGATTACAATCATCTTGGTTAAATCTCTTGCGGAATATCTCTCTTTAAAGCAATTTTTTGAATTTCTGCCTTCAAACGGTCATAGCACCGTAACTATTGATTTTATTGAATTAATAGATTACTGATGTTTTAAAGACGATTTACTTATCTACAAACTAGTTTATAACCTACCTCCTATTGTCTAGGATGAACGAATTTCGAGTTATGAATTAAATTAAGAGAAGAAAAGTTAAAACATTCCAAGTTGTAATTTGTTAACTTTTTGTTGCAAACCCTGTATCTTTTAAATTAAACTACTTACAAAAAACTAACGGCGCAATTTGGATATCAAATTTAACGAGCTATAACTTACATACGGGTGTCCCCGTGACCGTGGAAAACCTCTTAGGTGGTGATAGAGGACACTTTTCTAAGACATTTTTAAATAAAATTTTTGTCCAAGTCCAAACCCTTGGGGGGTACCTCACTTTAAAGCAATTTTTTCAATTTATGATTCAATTTCAATTGATGATAAATTCACAAAATTCTAAAAATCTCAATTTGAACTTAATGAAAGAAGCTCCATTATAAATAATACCGTGCAACACATTTTGAAAAGAGCACGTATGTGTGCTGAAAATGAGGGAGGCCATTTTGAAAATTTATTAAAATAAATTTTGTGAATTTATTTAGTTTTTTTAACCTACACCTTGTTCATTATTTTCGTAATTTATGTGAAAACGGTTGGTTTCTCAAAAAAAATTATTAGACCAACGTTGTAGCCCGTTAAATTTCCTATCCGGTTTGGGCCATTAGTTTTTTTCTAAGACGTTTCGTTTAAAAGATACGGGGTTGGCAAGAAAAGTAAAAAAATAAAACTCGGAATTTTTTGACATTTTTTCCCTTAATTTAATTCATAACTCGAAATCTGTTGATTCTAGGCGATAAGGGGTTATAACATAATTTGTAGATATTCAAATGCTCTATAGAAAAGCTTTAATCCATTAAACCCAAAAAATCAAAAATATTGGTGCAATGGCCGCTTGAAATCATAAATTGAAAAATTGCTTTAAAGTGAGGTACCCCCCAAGGGTTTGGACTTGGACAAAAATTTTATTTAAAAATATGTCTTAGAAAAGTGTCCTCTATCCCCACCTAAGAGGTTCTCCACGGTCACGGGGTCACCCTGTATATAAATACAGTAGAACCTCGATTATCCGGGCCGACCGGGACCGTGCTCGGCACGGATAATTGAAAAACACGGATAATAATAATTGACGTTTTTTGTTAAATTATTACAAAAAAATACACTAAACAGCTTTGTATGTAATCTAAGTGCAGCTCTGAAGTAAGCATAAATTCTATACATTTGATTTCACATAGTATACTACTAAAGTTGCGAATGTCCACGGATAAACCGCTGGCGCCGCACGGATAAGCCGCCGCACGCATAATAATCTGACGGTAATCAATGTATAATGGGCCCACGGATAAACCGCTTCACGGATAATCCGCGCACGGATAATCGGGGTTCTACTGTATTATGTCAAATATTGTATTTTTTTTATGTAGTATATTATATGAAAATATGTAATAAATTCATTGTAAGAACCATCATCAAAAACAACAAGAGCAAACATTAATTTATAACCGCTAAGGAATACTTAACACTTTAGGGGTCGATAAATCGGATACCTAAGGTTAGAGATCAAACCAAATTTGACATAAGAGTTTCTTATCTCAAAGTTAGGGAACTCTTAACGTTAAGAACTGGTTGGTGAAAACGGGCGACCTCACAAATTTTAAAGTACGTTATACATGGACGTTTATATAGAGTAATGAGAATTATTACAATTTTTTCCGTTACATTCGAACATTTTTACAACGAAACTCTTCACCAGCAACAATTACAGGTATTACAAGTAAGCAATTTCTAACTCAAAAAGTCAAAATCAAAAAGTCGCCCAAGGCAAAGAGTATATAAAATATACTATATTGCGATTAGCAGTGGTGTAGAGTTTTTAGAGTGCTTGTTAATATACTCATGCGCGTCACTGGTAAAAAGAGAATTCCAAAAATCAAAAAAATAAAAGAAATTCAAAACTTATTTCAAACTCAAACTTATTTAAATTGTAAAACCTTGTAGTAAACATTATTTTTATCACGGAGGGCTTCTGGGATACAATCC